>JAYMSU010001042.1:0-11358 GCA_036897765.1 Erodium chrysanthum | reverse complement strand
AACGCGGCCCAAAATCTTCATCCTTTCTCGGAAGGGTACAATTGCATCAACCGGAAAGCCTTTGACCTTTTCCACTTCGTCATCAATTATCCTCTGTTTCAAAAAATGGAAGGATTATAACATAGGACCATAATGAGATTTAGAAAGCAAAATAACAGACTCCATCTTACTCTGATACTTTCTTGAAAATGTGATGGGAGTTCCTTAGCGTAGCTGTGTGAAAGTTTAAAGTACAAAACAATATTTATTCCTTCTCCGTCGATTTCGTTCTGGAATATGGCAGCAGGATACAGTGGGATCTGTAGAACCGACAAAAAGGTCAACATAGAAAATATGATACAGACAAGGATGAAGTTCTAACTCAGATTACACTAACAGCTACAATGCTGGGTAGAAAAATAATAAACTACGAATCACAATGTGGATGCTTAGGGTCAATTTGTTCATATGTATGAATAAACTATGAATCAAAGCCTATTATTTGTTCATACCACTGGCATTTAAGGAGTAATATTGAAATTCAATTTAATCACTATTAGTCCTGAAGTAATATGCTTAAGAACCTGAAACACACATTCATTCAAATCCTTGAATGAGTGAGAGCGGGAAAGGGAAAGTTAAAGATTAGAATACCTGAACATTTACAACAAGTATAGGTGGAAGTGTCTGAGAAGGACTAACTACAGGGAGTTCCACAAAGCGAGCTATATGATCTACTTTTCTTGGAGATAGGAAAACATCAACACCAAAAGGATAATAGGCAGCATAATTAGAAGCAAACTCCTTTTTCTTGTCCCTGCCAGAGAAAAATAAGCTACTTAGTATACTAGTATGGCCTCTAAAATGAAATCATGGTTAAGAACACATGTAGGTATATATGTAAGAACATGCAAGTGAGCCGGTTGAGTGCTGTTTCTTTCTGAAGTATTTACCTTAAATAGTTTTTTCCCCGAACTCTGAAAGAACCTGGCTCAATATGTGACCAACAGTCAAACATTTTCTTTTCTATTGGGCAAAAAGGCACTTGAGACCCAGCTATTGGTCGTTTCAATAGCATTTTTGAAGACACTGAAATAGAACGAGAACATAATAAGCTTAAGTAACAGATGCTTAAAACCTGCCAGTATGGAGTATTAATATGCCTAGTATAACATTGTAAGTAATACCAATACTCACATAAAGCGGAATTAGAATGTCCGTCCCTCAATCTAAAGGAAAGTTTGGTAGCCTTCTTCCTTCCATGTGGAGGACTAGAGCTTAGTGATGTTCTCTTCTCATCTGAAGGGACAGTGGAAGCAAGACAAGGCAAACAATTATTTGGAATAATTCCACAATTATCCAGCAATCCTTCCCCCTTGGCAGCATTTTCATCTACAGGGGAGGAGATTTCATCAAGAAAAACGGGATGCCTTGCTTCTGTGGCCTGAGTATTTGAACTCTTAGCGGTTTCATCAACAGAGTTGCATGAAGAATTTCCTATTGCATAACCTCCCAGTTAGCGCATGTAATCCGTATAGTTACAGTGGACACTTAAAATCAAAGGTTCAATTTAAGGTTCTAAGAAACAAAATACCTGATATAGATGATCCTTCCAAACCATTAAGAGAAAATGCATCTGTAAAAACATGTATCCATAGTTTATCACCAAACATGTTTGATTAATCAAAGTAGAAGAGAAGACAAGTTAAACTCAGAAATCTGTCATATTATGACGTACCATCTTGAACACTTGTGAAATCCTCATCACAATCAGATTCAAATAT
Source organism: Erodium chrysanthum (assembly GCA_036897765.1). Taxonomy (NCBI): domain Eukaryota; kingdom Viridiplantae; phylum Streptophyta; class Magnoliopsida; order Geraniales; family Geraniaceae; genus Erodium; species Erodium chrysanthum. Next base: position 9,595 of record JAYMSU010001042.1, on the reverse strand, counting down.
TGCAATTGAATCAAAGTATGCCTCTTCTTTACTTCCTGATGATGCAATTACATCATAACAAAGTTACATCAACAGCTCAAAGAAGATTTAAATGTATCTAACTCAAGGAAAAGCAACAATATTTGCAGTAAGACAACATGAATGTTAAGAATCGCAATGTGGCCCAGGATCGCCTAGCTAATACATTGCAGATATTATGGTTCCAGCTTAGCATATGTAGACAAAAGCTAAAATCCTAGAAACAAAAGCCAAATTGAAGTACATTGACTTATTCAATTGGTTGATGTCCTTCAATTTGTCCCTCATTTTGCCATTCAGATTTCAGTTACTTTCTTCACAGCTGACCCTGATTCCAATTACAACAAATGGCTAGAAGACAAGTATAGAGCATCCATTTTCCATACATGACCACATAAAAATGGTTCCTTGGAGGAAAAACACAATCCTGAATTTCTAAAAGATACTGCCCACACGATGCAACAGTTTCAACTCTTGTAAAGAAAAGGCATTTTTACTTTCACAAAACTCTCTCATCTTTTTCTCCAACTATCTGCAATCCATTGCCCATTTTGTGCCAATAATCTAATAGCCACCTCAAACAAACATCATCCAAAAGCCATCCAGATCATAATAAATTTATCCGCACATGTGCTCTGAATCCTAGCCCAAATCCATAACTAAACAAAAGCAACCCAATGCAACAACCACCAAAGAAATCAAACCCAATGTATAAATAAGAAAAGAAATTAAACCCAATTACTCATTTTCCAGATTAAAAAAAACAAAAGGAAATATCCTCTGTTTTTCATGACAGAAACATAGAGAGAGAGAGATGACCTCTGAAAGTGGGGTTGGTGAAGGAGCGACCAGGCTGGACGGTGGTTCCAAGGTCAGAGACCCTCTCCAATGACCCACCAGCTGTCAACCGGCAACACACTCTCTTTCCGATCCCTCTCCTGATCTTCTTCCGGTAACCTCCACTGGAACTACCAGTCTTCTTCTGCTTCTCAGAAGACGACCTCCGCTTCTCTCTGATGAGACGCCCTTCCGGTGCTGATGCACAAGCCCCCATACCTCACCACTATCTCCCTCGATCACTTGGCTGTCTTGTCTATGTAGATGCTCCAATCACCAAACTTAGAAAGCTAGATTAAAGCAGATATTTTTTTTTCCTTTTAGAGAAGAGCCAAATAGGAAGAAGAAAAAAAAAACTAACTTGACAAGGTAACGTTCGAGCCTCTAGGCAGGAAGAGAAAGAAAAAGAGGGAGGAGCAAAGTGTCTGGTTGGAAGGAGATGAAGAGAAGAGTCAATGAATGATTAATAAATATAATTATTTATACAAAAAAAATGAAAATTATACTAAAACATAAGAACAAGACAGGCGAGGTGCTGCAAGTGACGGCAGTTGTGGATTGTCCGGGCGGAGGACCCACCATCAGGATGTTGATTCATTGCCACGTGGACGGATCCGCTGTCAGGTCGTCTAGTTATATTTGGTCAATTACTATGTTTATGACCATGAATGGGCAATTTCGGCATGTGGGTTTCAGACTAATATCCTATCGCTGAATGAGTAAATTGATGTGAAAGGAGAGGGTATTTTGGTGAATTCACTACTCCAGGTAGTGGAGTGAGACCTACGTGGAAGTTGGAACCAGATTTCACCAAACTTTACCAAAACACACGAGTCAAGTCAAGAAAAGCTTACGTTCATTTTTGTGAAAGAGTTTGGGCCGCTGCTGAGGCCAGGTGGGGGACCCCTCAGAAGCTTTTTCTTCTAGATCATGGCTCTTTCTTCCAAGCAATCTCCAGCTCCTTTTTTTCTGAAGAATAATCTCTACCTCTTCAGCCCTACTTACTTTCCTTTCTCCACTTCTCATCCAACCAACAATAAAATAATTTTAAAGATAATATTAATAATAATAGACCTACAATTTTACTCAATAAGACTGATTCATGATATATCATCACATAAATAATATTAGGTTTCTTAAAGAATATAATAATACACACATGTATAATATATACAATTGAATTTTATACCAAATAGATTTTTTCGATTTTTTGACGTAAAATATGTTTGAATTATCCATTTAACGATTGATTCGTAAAGATTATCCAAATGTGTAGTGTACAAATATATGGATATATTACAAAATACAAATAAATGAAAGACACGATGAGAAAACGAATATGAAATGTGTCATGTGGTGTAAAACGAATTGGGGGAGGACCCATGGGAACCCAATTTGCAAATGAGTAGTCCACATCCGTATATGTATAGGGGAAATCTCTCTTTCCCAAGGAAATGAACCATCAATTTTGGCAAATCAGATCAGACACATAATATTTGTATTATTAGATTATGTAATTTGCTTGGTGAGCAAACAGAACCAGATGAAACCGGAAAGATTCCAAGGGAGAAAAGTCCATACATAATGGCAAGGCAAATTAGGCAGCAACTGAGCAACTAAACAAATCATATTTGTATCATTTATAATGTTTTATATAAACGCAAATTGGACCTCTAAGCTCTGTAGGGGTGCATGCCCTTAAATGCTCCCCCTCCAATGCGCTGTCTTTGAGGCAAATGCCTCAATTAGGACGCACCATAATTAACCCCATCTTCGTAAGCAAACACTTGTACCTCAAAAGATGCAAAACTGTCCAAGAAACAGGATAAAAGGAAAATCTTGCCTTACTGGCCTGTTTGATGACATGCATGCATCTTCATGTACACATTTAATAGCTTTAATAGTCATAAAAAATCATTTAAGTAAACACTAATGATCCTTTAATTCAAGGTGTCTGGCCAATCAGTGATTCACAAGACTACATGTTATTAGTTGGCACTATCCTTAAAAGTATTCCTATACTATTGAAATGTTCATATCTGAACTTACTCCATTTTTGTAATGGAAAAAAAAAATAATGCTATAAAGCGTAACAGGTCAAATATGCAATAATGTGCACACGTAAATGACCAAGAACTGGTCAAAACTGCAACCAACACCAGCACGCAAATAGTTGACTGAAGTTTATTGGAATACCCAACCAATTCACCAGAAACACATGTAGAATATAGTTTTATTCCAATCTCATTTGTTTAATGTCGTAGAAAGCCATTGACAAACAAATCATCATTACTCCGGGACCTGGGTCCAGCTTATCTCTATTTAATCTCAATCCTTAATTACAACATTAAATGATCCTAGTGGAAGTCGACCATTAATACAAAAAGAAATCACTGGAGTCCCAAATAAGCAAAAGCTTTTGGTAATTGGTGGGGTCAGGGTAGGCATGTAATTAAATTTGAATAAAAGGATAAGAAGTCCAAGAAGATAGGATCCAAGGATGTAAATGGGTGTAGATCTCAGATAAAATCATTTTCATATTTCTTCAGGTCTGTGTGAGGGAAGGATTTACATATTTTTTTACATTCAAAAGTAGCTTTTATGTGCACATTGTACAGTTCTGGAAAAGCTATCCATTATCATGGCTTTGGACATGAAAGTACTAAAGAGAAGGTCGTACCTGCTTGGTTGATCCAATGGCTATAGTCCAAAAAAGTTTCACCAGTTGATCCGAACTTGGGAGTTGCCTGCACATTGTGAACTTTTGCTAAAAACATATAAATAACAGTTCAAGAAAAGGTCATTATTTGGAACTGATAAATGACAATTACAAGTATGTATATATGAAAACTGGTAGGTGGGACTTATTATAACCTATTTTATTTGCTGACTAATGATGACCACACACTTTCAAAATCATGATTATGCAAAGTAATAATGTATCTTAACAAGTTTCAATAAGTTGAATTCAAAGAGGTTAGATAAGCTAAAGCAGAAAAAGTTTGAATTAAACTTGACCAGCAAAGTCTCACTACATATCTTTTAACTATTATCTATTTATGCATGAGCTCTTGAACTTGAAGTAGAACATGGGTAAATTCATTGAAGTAATTCATAGGGAGACAACTTTCAACTAGTTCAACTAAGAATATCTTGAAATCAAATCTATCATAGTGCTAAGATTTTAACGTGTGATTAGGAGGATAAGACCAACAACTAATGTATTTCTTAACAAACTAGTTATAACTCCAATATCATTTTTTTATTATTAATATGATTCCATGATAGTTCACCTAAAGCATTTGTAGTTATGTGATTGACTTCAACAACAATCTCTCCAAACCAAACAAATTATTTTCTCCCACTTAGAAATAAGGTCATCCTCAACCAGGCTGAAGCCAGTCTGATCAAATGATGGGTTGGAGCCTTTCAACACTTAAAGGTTTCACACTCCTAAAAACTGAAAAATAGAAATCCACAGTCCATCTCAAAATTGAAGCAAAATTCACAGGTTCCATATACTGTGTAACTATAATTAAAATACCTAGAAGAGTACCTTGGAAGTGACAACATGATATGCAGTGTGGCTGCACGGCAGCTAGAAAGTTTGATGGATTTAACCTGGACAAACAAAACTCATGATACTTCTTAAACTTCAAACTTGTCCTACAACACCTGGTCAAAGAAATTTCCATAAATAAAATGAGTGTCTCGGTTACTCATTTTGGGACAGAGGATGTGTCATAGTGAATATCCCACAAAAAAATTGGTACTTTAAAATCCTAAGATGCACATAAGCCTAATGAGAGAAAGTTATAAATATTTCTTTTTCACTCGTAGCACGTGTTGTATGTAGTATATGCTGTGTGGAGAATGCCTCATCTTCCATTGAATCAAATCAGAGTTTATCTTCAGTGATTAGACACTCTCCAGCCTCAATGATTGTTTCATTTCAGGAGAAGATTCCTATACATCATTATAACAATGTGTAATTTTAATGCACGTCTTTATGTGATTGTGTTTTCCCAATACGAACTAAAAGTGCAAATTAATCTTGCACTAATTTTTTACCTAAATTATTTATCGTGGAACTGCTTGTAGCTTGATATGTGTTTGAAGATAAGGATGAATATGAATATTTGAAGAAATGAAGAAATGAAGAACATTACAATACCCAGGACAAACAGAAATAGTATCACAAGCAGCCCATTCTAGATCATAAACAGACTTAGAGACACAGAACGGATTTAACATCTGATCTATTACAGGATGCCCAATTTCATTTATTTTTTTTTAACTCTATATAGACTTCGATTATTTATTGGCTACTGTACATGTACTTGAGGTTGTGGGTACCTTAAACTTCTACAAAATACACAAATGGTGAGGATGCCCAGTTTCATCCTCGTCATTTTTCTTTGGCATGCTGTTTCATGACTTCCTAATATTTGTACCACTAAGACATGTTCAACATTCCAGTATTCTCAGAAGCACCTTAAATGATTTATATGACCACACAAACTTCTAGAGCAGTTGTGGGAAGTAAGATTCCCAAATGCCTTGTTAGATCAAAATGGTTGAGCTGTTGCCAATCAGATGCAACCAACATGGATGCAGTATATTGGTTGCATCAGTCGCCTTGTGAAAGCCTTAGGGTATTCTTCAGGCATGGTAATTCACAATTGCGATCATCACTCAGTCAATTTTTTTCAGTTTAAGGGCAATAAGATACCCAAACGCCTTGCTAGATGCACATGGTCAAGCTGTTGACAATCAGATTTTGTTTTGTTATACACTCTTTGCACAAAATTTAGCCGAGAAGTTTGAAGGCATTAGGTCAGGTTACCATACTGAGGTATTCCCTTTACCAGTCTATTGTCTCCACATGGGGTCTCAATCATTTATCTAACGACATTAGGTGCATTCGGGTTAGGTTTAGGGAATGAGAAACACCTTTAATTTGTGTGTAATGTAGGAGGTATTCATCCTCATTCTTAGTCCCTTTCCTCACCTAAACCTATTTCAATTTCCCTTCTGAAATGGGAATGAGGATGCAAATTGGGTGATGTGAGTCAGAGAATGGACATGTGGATTGAAATATGCTTGCATCTCCTCTAACTTACGTGTAACAAGAGCAGATGACTCATGTTCCCACACACACACACACACACACACGAAATCCACATAGAGCCTTAGTTACTTGCCAATTGTTTTATATCTGAGATGTGCTAAACTGGTCCATCTTCACATAGACTCGTATATTTTACAGAGAATAATAAGTAAGATTAAAATGAACAGTTCCCAGAGAATCAGCTAATACAAACCTCATAAGCATTGATGAGTTTCTCCCTTGTTTGGATTATTTAGAAATTGTTCTCTCTTCAATTCCTTCTAGTTGTTTTCCTCTCAAGAAAAACATTGGCGTTCTGTGAACAAAACACCTGCAAGCAATAGAACTAACAATTACAACGAACACCACTTTCTAACAGACATTTCATCGAACACATTGACGGCAATTTCACAACCAAGTTTATGTATCATTTCATAGAATCGGGCAAATTCAGCCAGCAATTCCTGAAAATTCATCCTCGGATTGCTTTTGGTTCATCACTCAAACAACAACTTCGAATTCCTAACAAAGAAAATTGAAAATAGATTGAACTACTGAGTGCTAATTGAAGTGATGAAAACCTGGACTACATGCCGGAGCTGATCGGCCGCCGGAGAACATAGGTTCCGTGATGGAGATGGCGATGACGGTGGCGAATCTTAACCGGAGTTCTCGATCGTCAGTGATCAGGTTTTGAACCTGAAGCTTGAATTTGGACCGTTTTCAGCAAATCGGTTTTCCCTCCAAATTCATTTCGCTCCCTCTCCTGTTCCGCCTAATTTGAGTTTTCGTCAGTTGTTTCACATTTTCACTCGTATTCATCTGCCCAATGAACCATTGACGCGTGGTCGTATACGTGAACTGCTCTTTATTTATCGCATTAATCGTTAATCCTGTGAAAATAAACGACGAAGTATTCTGTCAAAATCAACCGTATTAATAAAATCATGTGTAATTATTTCGTAGGAAAATGTATATTTTTTTGACCAAAAAAATGTATATTTATTATTGGGGTAATTGCAAAAAAAAAACAGTTGTGAGGTTGAGATATTTCACAACTTGATATCATGTGTTAAAAAATGTTATAAATGTATTGAGTATAGTCTGAAATTTTGGAACAATAGCGTTATAAAATGAAGAACAGAAACAAATTTAACCCATGAAATAACAGAATTTACTATTAAAAGATAAAATTATTTTGTACTTCCATTTTTCTAATCAAGTGAACAGAAACAATTTCATTTTTTTAATTGAAAGTAGTCACATGTCATGACTAATTTTATCCTTTTTCGATAAAATAAAACTGACTGCATAAAAAAACAAGTCATGCAATATTAATTTGTAACAATTTGTTAGTACATATATGAACGGGCAAATAAGTCCAATACTCATTTCTGCAAAATATTTAGCGAGTAACGAAAATGTTGTAAGTATATAATGCATTGAAGTGTATTTCACATTGAAAATATGTGAAGAAGTTAATTAATATGATTATCAACTAATTCATTTATCCATAAATTTTTGATGCAAAACATAGTTGAACACTCCTGATATATTTATGTTTGAATTTCTATGTATATGTCAGACTATACATCTACCTATAGACCGAAAATTTACAAAATGAAAATGATAAATAGATCTCGGACTGAATCAGGTTAAAGCCCAATCCAATTAACCAAGTTCAAATCAACAATGTTGTTGTGTTGATGATTGACACGTTCCATCATCAACAACATATGCATCAAACTCATGTTTCGAAACCCCACTTCACCACTTGTTCAAACATCTACATTCTTAATCAGGCAACAGAGACTTAAGTGACAGACAAAAACAGTACATAGCTGGTTCGGACCCTACATTTTAATATCCAGGTCACGTCAAATTGGCCATTCTATTCTTTCATTTTTGTGAATGAACTTAACCAACGACAAATCAATAGAGAATGTGTGTGTGGGTCAAGTGCACAGCTGTTGAATTAATTATGAGGAGATTGTTGTTTTTCCTACTATTCGTTCTCTTTCCGAAATTCAACAAGAACATAATTGCTTCAGTCCCCATGTAGCATAGCATGCAGAGATGAATTGACCAGCACCATTGCTGAAATGAATTGATTTGAAGCATCGCATCAATCTTATTGCTCTTTTTGTTTCCATATTATGTGGCTATTTTTCGCACAAGGAATCATAACAGTAGCGCCACTCACTCACATCCTGTACTCACTCCACCCACTGCTTACATGTCCCCATTGCTATAAACGGACTGTTTCAGATATTTTTCTCCTTTGACAAATGTGCATCAAATACTGAAAATAGTTTATTTTTTAACATATTTATCTGTATGAATTGTCGATAAACACATAAATATGTAGTATTTTTCACAAATGTACATGTGTTTACAGTAAAGTTTTTGCAAATACAGTTATTTATGAAAGGTGAATGGGATCAAAATATTTGATTATGTTTGTTACTTGACCTGCACATGAGTGTTAAGTTTAAAATACCCCAAGACTACTCATTCTCACAATATATACTTTCGGGTTTAAATTGATTTGTATTGAAATCATCCATTAAATCTTGTAAGTAGAGGATGAGGGTGAATGGTTTTGAGATACTAACGAGATTGTTATTTTTTACATTTAATGGCAGTGAGTTTTATTAACCGATTCATCTTGGTTATATTCTTAAGTGATGACGACGAAGATAGTGGACAATAAATTATGTTATTTATAAAAATTAAATGTTACGTGATCTCGTGTTGAAATACAATGTGATATTTGAATTTTATATTGGAGAACACAAAAGGTCACATGCATAACAATAATGTGTAGACAAGGAACAAGTCATGACAAATATTCATATATAATTAAATTAATATAATGTTTTGAAATGATAAAATACATAACAAATTTACTACTATCAACCTACTCTTTCGATAAGAACTATTAAACATGTAGATTTAACATTACATCATTTACATGCCATTTAAGTCATGTCACATATTTACAACTAAAACATACTGATAAACATATTCATTGGTGTCAAATAATTGGTGACTCTTAGGTCCTATGATGAGTTATTGTATTGAAATAAGTGAGTATATTTAGTGGAACCCTCACTCCAAATCCAAATTATGACCCCATTTCCTCCCATTCATCATTGGTTTTGGCAGTATGTCATAATGCATACAGTAATTTACTACACCATCATTGAACCAATCAAAGTTGAAAGATCCTTAATATGATTCATCTCATTGAACAATATTTGTCTCTATTGAGTTTAATTTTTTTTTTCACCAACTATGATTAGTCACACTAATAGATAGCGATATATTGACCCGTCAATGTCTTTCTTGTTCGTTGAATATTAACCAAAATAATCACGTGTTGTGTATCCTTTCACGGCTAAGGCAATTCCCACAATTCATGGATCAGTCAACACAATAGAACTAACGTTAGGTTAGGAATCTGCTGCTAGGCATATATGTTCGGGTTGGCAGCTGGATATTTTTTTTGAACTGTTTATCCAATCTCTTCTCTTCGATTTGATATGTGATGGTCGTCGGTCTTCTCTTTTCATTATGCTTTTTTTTTCCGTTCCCGCTTCTTCTTTCAGGGTTTTTCCTTCCCACTCT
>JAYMSU010001041.1:0-11358 GCA_036897765.1 Erodium chrysanthum | reverse complement strand
ATGCATAGAACAACAAGCACCCGTGGCCTAATGGATAAGGCATTTGACTTCTAATCAAGGGATTGTGGGTTCGAGTCCCACCGGGTGTGAACTTTTATTTTTATTTTTACTACGCGGGTCAAATTTAGCAGAAGAAAAATATGCATGGACTATTTTGCTATATTTAAAAAAATGCAGAAAGGAAAACAAAATAAAAAAGCAATCTATTTTACTCAGATCCGTCGCTCCCATTTACTCTGCTAATGCTATGTGCTCGATTCTAACGGAAGCAATCAATCAACAGAAAAACAAGTTAAATCACATTCGTCTCAGATTGTCACCGAAGGAGAAGCAGAGATCTGAGTTTGATCACTGAAAAATGGATGTTCCGCATCCGCAAGGTGGATCAGACAGGGACAAATCCGACCCTTCTTCATCTCCGGTTTCTGTCATCTCCAACTTCTGGAGAGGTACCGTCTTTTGGAATCTCTTTACGCATTTACAGATTAAGATGCTTCTACAGTCTTCTATTCGATGATTCGTCTGTTGAAGATTGTTCTTGTTGCTGGTTTTTGTCTGTTGAATTGATGATTTCATCATCAAATTGGATCTATTTTCTTTTTCGGTTCTAAATTTAGCTGTCCGATCGAGTAGGTGTAGCCTTTAGGAGTGATGAGTACAAAGTAGGTAGAACTGACTGGTATATGTATGAACCGTGTATCAGGATTGATTTGGAGAACCTGATAATTTTTTAGTGATAATTGCCCAGATGAGATGGATAACTTCACATTTGAAGTATGTCATTATGAGTGGGTTTTGCAGTGGAATTAACTAAATTCACCTCATTTGATGAAGTATGCAATACCCCATAAGCCTCTGAGATGATTAAATCAGTTTATCTGACAGTGGAATGATTGGCATTTATCTTGTTAGTACCATATTCTTTTACCCAGATGCCAACTCTTCATCCTCCATAGATTGTAAGGAAAATTAATACAGAATTTTGAATTTCACATATAATCTTCCTTTTCACCTGAGATGAACTGAGATAACCTTACTCGCAGATATCAGAAAGAAAGTGATGCTGATACAATTCCGTAACTTCCGTTATTCATACTGGTTAATATTATCTAATTTGAGTTTCCATGAAGTATTAGTCGTTCAGCTGGCAATCGGATCTGGGTTATCCAACCTGTATCCATTGTAGTTTTTCATGTGCTTTACCCCCCTGCAAATCTGTGGATAAAAGCATGTTTTGGTAGTAAAAGTTCAAACTTTTTTGTTATTCTAGATGCACCTAAATCATCTTTTCTTATTTGTTTATATGTGCTGTATGTTTTTGAATTGTAATGTTTCAGAACTCAGGGGTAGACTAGTCGTTTGTTTAGTGGATGCCCCACGTGCATGGATTACGTTACCCTTATGATCTATGTTAAACTTATGCTTGCTTTCTCTTTGACATTTAAAGAAGCCAAGGCATATTATGTTAATATACTCAGTAATTGCCTCTCTTTCTCTTTTATTTTTTTCCCTTAGACTTTGATTTAGAGAAGGAAAAAGGTGCATTGGACGAACAAGGGCTTAGAATTGCTGAAAACCAGGAAAATAGTCAGAAAAATAGACGTAAGCTTGCAGAGAGCACCAGAGGTATTATCTTCGCTCTTTCTTAATTTCTTTCGATTTTTGCTATTTGTACTGTTTTTAGAGACGAGCCACTATTCGAAGCACTTGTCTTGGAACAAGTGGATAAAAAGTTTAACACTTCATTTGAGGTGTTGAAGGCTATAGAAGAAATAAAAAAAATCCTTTGTTTTTTTATATTCGGTTAGTTTTACAAATATTAAAAGTTTGCAGACAAATACTGAGTGACCTTATGACTTGTTGACTTAACCATGAAAAATGGAGTAGTTGGAAAGGGCTTAATTGGACACATCTTTTTTCTTCAGTTCTCATCCTCTTGCTACTCATATACGTGTGTGTTTGAATTTCCTAAATTCTTCTGTTTACAGATTTCAAGAAAGCTTCATCGGAGGAAAAGTTAAGTCTGTTCAATTCCTTACTTAGGTGTTACCAAGAAGAAGTTGATAATCTTACCAAGAGAGCTAAATTTGGAGAAAATGCTTTTCTCAATATCTATCAGAAGCTCTATGAGGCTCCTGATCCTTACCCAGCTATTGCTTCCATTGCTGTAAGTACCTGCTTACTTTATTTGTGTGTTATTTTGGTAAATGTCATTGAATTTATTATTTTTGATGCCTCATTCGTACATACTTGATGCATCCAATATTGTAGAGAGCAAATATATTTGTATGATATAGATGTATATACCTAGGAATATAGATCTGTAAGTTTGATTTTCATATTGGTTCCTATCACACTGCCCTGGAAAACCAAATTGCTTTGTGGATTTATGCAATCTTATGCATTCATTTCCTGGAGCTGTGTAGAGGAATTCTGGATGAGTTTTGCCTTTGAGACACATTAAGGTTTCTCTGTTTGAGTTTTGTAGGGAGGTAAAATTTGCTAGTCCCATGGAATTTGAACGTGGTATTTTAATATTCCTAAACTGTAAATACTATTTAGAAGGTCATTACATAAGTATCACTAATGATTCTTGCCACTGAAATCTTCCAGTGAGGACAGCTACATTCCAATCACGACAACTACCATGGCACCACATATACCATTACCATCTACTATGAGTCTCGGTTAGGACCAGAACCACAACCACCACACAATATCTAGGCCAACATTAGCATTAACTCTAGCACTAATGTTGCCACAACCACGACCACCACCATCGCAATTTATCATTTTCTTGCTACCTCCATGATATGAATACCGTGGTGTTAATTTTTATCATCTGAACTTTGAAATTTGTAAAAACATTTTTTTATGTTTAGGAAATGGTGAATTTTTTATTTCATAAAGAACTGTCATTCTATATTCCAACATTTTGTGGTCGACAAATTTCACAAGATCATCAAACAATTATATCATGTTTATGAACTGGCATGCACGTTGCTGTCTTTGTTTTGATGGTAAGAATATCATCATTGCACAGGAGCAAGATCTGAAGTTGTCTGAACTAGAAATTGAGAATCGAAAGATGAAAGTTGAGCTTGAGGAGTTCAGGACCGAAGCAACTCACTTGAAGAATCAACAGGCGAAAATAAGAAAACTTGAAGACCCCAACCGCCAGTTAGAGCAACAGGTAAGCAATGCACAATGTCCTAATACTGGTAAAATGTGAATTAAAGTCACTGCATCTTGCATGGGCCTACTGTTCCTTATATTATGTTACTACTTTGTATTGTGGCGACTATATTGTGAGAGCTACTGTGGTAATGTATATGCAAAAGTTTCCAAGCTTTTTTATGGCATTAGAAAACAATGCAAGATAAGTGTTTTCCTATAATTATTTCATTATATCTTATTGTTGGTAATTCATGAACATTAAAATGTATGGTTCTGTAATTAGAAGTTAGTGCCTCTATTTCCAATGCAAAAGCTCTTCTATTTGTTATTTAAGAATGAAATAAAGATTTTAAGAGGTTAAGAGCAGGTCCACATATGCATATATGTAAAAGCGATAATGTTATTGTCAAATCATCCATTGTTGGATATTTCTTTTTTTGGTAGTTTTTTTACTCCTGTAAATTCTTTGTCTTCTAAAGGAAGAAAAAGAAGATTGAACACAATAAATGTTGATTAATTTGGGATTTCTTTTATGTACATGTACTGATGTACATCTAGATTTTGGCAGAACTGAAAAATTGAAAAACTATTATGCATTTGCAAAACATCACGGTCATCACTCATCGATATAGCATCTCGAATAAGAATGGACCACTTGAGAATTTCTGTTATCATGGGTATTTTTTATTTATTAATGTGTAGCTACAAAGTGAATGGTTCTTTTATGTTTTCAGTTGTTAGTAGCGTGGATCAGAGAGATTCTTTACTGTTTTCCTTCGGATCAAATGATTAAAGTTAGGTAAAAGTATGTCTTATGCTATCATATGCACATAAATGTTTTCAGAAATTTGCTTCAGTGTTCAAAATGTAAACAGAAAGGAGCATGATTTGACTTGTGAAATAAATATATTAAAAAAACAGAATAAGAAAGCACTAATGCCTGTTTGTCTTGACAGAAGCGATTTAATAAGTATTTTTATTTGATCAGTTGGTATGCACTATCCCATTTGGTTTGGATGTCAGTGGAATTAAATTGCACACTGATATGTCTAGTTATGTAATCAGATGGAAGAAAAAGTGAAAGAAATAGTAGAGATCAAGCAGCGCAGTTTGGCCGAAGAGAACCAAAAAACACTAGAGGTTTTGAAAGAAAGGTATATCTCATTTGATTGCATGGCGAACTATATCCCATTCTCAGCTATTCTATGGTGTAGGGCTTTCCCCCGTTGTTAGGATTGTTTCTTTTTATTTATGAGATGTTTTATATATTGTTTTTACTAAGACCTCTATTTTTTAATAAGTTTCCAATCTTCATTATAGTTTGAGATTGCTCTCCACTAAGTATTTAGTTTCATGCTTTTAGATCTCAGAAAATGTAAGATTGAGGCCAGTCATTTAAAAAATATTTTAATAGAGTCGCTCTGTTAAAAATGCACAAACTTTACTGCCAGTGCCATTTTTCTGTTAATTAGTAAGAGTTATGTTTACAAAGTTTTCTAGCTAATATTTGTGAAAGTGAAAAAATCATTTTGTATTTCTTTATTCAATAAAGAAAATAAGTTCTGAAATATCTGTCTTTGACAAATTGAAGAAAAAGTAAAATTAGAAATAGTTGGACTTGTGATTGATCTGTCTAATGGCTGGTCTAGCCCTGATTGCAGACGGACCAAATCTTACTAAAAGTGTTCCGAAGTATAATTTTATCTTTGCTTGTGTTTTTACTTCAACCGAAGGACTTAAGGCCTAATAAATTCAGTGAAGGCATCTGGTGTGCTCTCCTTTCTCTTGGATTCTATGGTGGGACCATGAATATGCTTGTGTTATGAATAGTTACTAAGACCATCTCCCTCAGACCTCATTGACTTTCACTTCAAATAGTGACTTGTATGTACTTTGACTCCTCAGCCTGTTCAATGATCTCTTCTACTCTGCAGGGAGCAACTGTTGCAAGATCAATTAAGACAAGCGCAAGACAGTGTTTCCACCATGCAGAAGTTACATGAGCTTGCACAGAGCCAGTTGTTTGAAATTCGAACCCAGTCAGGTCATATGCTAATTCTGAATATTTATTTTTATCATTTCAGTTATTGGATCCAACGTTCCTCAAGTAGTCTGTAGTATAGCCACAAGAGCTTATTATTTCTTCCCCTATCATTTGAGATAGCTCGTAGATTTTGCTTCTCTTGTTTATGAAGTGTCTTAACTTGTATATGCCGTTTAACAATTGCAGAGGAAGATACTGCAGCAAAGCAATCAGAGGTCAATCTCCTGATGGATGAAGTTGAACGAGCTCAAACACGTCTTCTTAGTCTTGAGAGGGAAAAGGTACCATTCTGGAATATGTATGTTGGTTTAATCCAAATGTCCAATCTGCTTGTACTCCTTTCAAATGTGGATTTATATGAAAGGAATATATGTACATGTACTGTAGGATATATGCTGAATATTTAATATGTTAAGGACACCATCTATGACTGTTTGTTGATGACAATTTATTTCATTCATGCATAATACAGTTACTATTTTATCTGTATTTGAACTTCTTATGAGTGAAACCTAAAAATTAGTCGGTAGAGAAATATTATTACTTGCAATTTCATGTTCAAACACATCAGTAGCTTTATTGCCCGTAACATATGATATACAGTGCTGATAAGTTGCCACATTAAACTTGGAACTCTTTCTGAAGTCGGTTATCTGAAACTTTTATTCAACATCTTGCAGGGGCTTCTACGTTCTCAATTACAATCAGCAAACGAAGAGGTTGGAGATAAAGAAAGGTGCAGTAATCCACTACCATTATATAATACAGTATTATTCACCAAAATCATTTTGTGCATGTATTTTGTGTTATGTCACACTTTTTTTGTTTGCTTCATCTGAGAGAAATTACCACAGCAAGTACATGCTTTTTGTTGACTGGAATCTTCTGTTGTGATGCTTGATATTTATCATTAGAGTATAAAGTGCTTCATTAGTTCTATTGCTAATTCAGGTATGTGTTATAAGAAGCCAAGCATTATTTGTTTAGGGCTCTGGCATATCATGCCTTGTCTGAATCAGAGAATCCTTCTGTGAATAAAAGGAATATGCTTATTCTGTCAATAGTTAAATGACAAGTGAAAACGTTTCCAAATTGAGTGGTTATTTCCAAATGTGACTCTTATTTTTGGACCCTGAGGTGTAAGAAGCATTTGGAGGTGGAACTATCAGTAACAATGTTAAGGTTCAATAAATCAAACAGTATTTGCACTATTAAAAATAATATTTCACCTCCGTATAAGAGAGTTTTGAAGGTTCTTCATTTATTTTTCTACCATAATAAGCATTTGAACTTACTATTTCTCTCTCTGCTCGCAGTGATACATCAGATTCTAATAGAATCCTTGAGAATTCTTTGAATGCCAAAGAGAAGATTATCTCTGAACTGAACATGGAACTTCATAACATTGAAACCACCTTATCAAATGAGAGAGAGGAACACATGAGTATGATCAAGAAATTGAATGCACAAATCATCGAAAAGGTATGTACATTCGTGTTCTAGTGCTAGATTTAGGTTTAGTAGTACATGGTTAGTTGTTGATGCCTGAAGAACACAGGTGGGACTCAACACAAAGTTAGGAACACAAACAAATTAAATATGCTCTTATATCATGATAAGTTTTAGATAAGAGTTCAGGCTCTTGTACTAAAGGGACAACCTTATTAGTTCTTTTAAGGTTTTGCCTTTATATGTCCTTATGGCCCCTATTTGCTAAGATATACATGTAATAAGAACTAAGTCATCCAATGATGTATAAGTCACTTCTTCAGAAGGAAAGTTAACACATATTATGGAACATTCATTTGAGGGAAGTAGGACACTTATTTTGATATGAAGGAAGTAACTTTTCTTTTTCTATCTTCTACCAATGTTTATTAGTAATGCATTTGGAACTACTTGCTAATAAAGGGTTGTATGTGTTGGTTTCTCTTTTTCCTCTGGATGTTAATACAGGAAGCTGCTCTTGAGGAAATAAAGAAAGAGCTTCAGGCTAGGCCAACATCAAAGATGGTAGATGATTTGCGTAATCATGTCAAGATTTTGCAGGTGAATCCCCCACTGATGTGCACATTTCTGTAAATAATCTTGAGTTTCATCCTCGGATAATTTGTTTCCATCTTTACTTTGTTATTCAAATCTTATTAGAGTCAGTTGAGGTTCTATGAACCTTATTTGCTTTGTGGTTGCTTATGCGGCCACATAGACATAGGAACATCTAAATTACATTTACAAATTTTTATTGCTTTGTTCATACAATTTCAAGTTTGTGGACTATTTTCCTCTCTCTCACTCTCTGCTAAGTGGTTCTATGAGTTTTAGATGGCTAGTAGTTATTACAACAAATAAAAACACCAATCCTAGGGAGATGTGGTTGCCATGTTGATTTTTGTCTGGGCAGAAATCATGCTTATAGAGATAGTGTCTTTCTTAAAATGTGCCATTGAAGGTGGAGAGTTATCTATAAATTTGGCTGTTCTATATGCATTGGACTTTGGACTTTTCTTTGTAGAAGTTTTCTATGTTCCTTAACAATGTCCTGTATAACTTATTGGTTGTTATGTTTGTAGACTACTCTCTATAGTTCTTGTGAGGAGGAAGATTGGGATGTAGCCACTAGTAGGGAAGATATGACCAAAATGGAGGCTCTTCTTCTTGATAAGAACAGAAAAATGGAACACGAACTCACACAGTTGAAGGTACACAATGGTAGTCCATGCTTAGTTTTCTTTTATGTTGAATGGAAGTCAGGTATTGCAATTCTGTCTGTTTACTCATATTTCAGGTCAAACTTTCGGAGAAAACATCTTTGCTGAAAACAACAGAAGGCAAGGTAGCAGAACTTACTGAGAAGGTTACCGAACAACAAAAATTAATTCAAAAGTTGGAAGATGATATATCGAAGGTTTGCGCTTGTAACTTCTGGAAGCCATAATAGTAATATTTTTGCTAAGTAGCTATATTATTTGCATGTCAAGTAGTTCGTTAGCACTTGCTGCCATATTGATAGTTATATCCCAGTGCCTGTTTCTCTTTAGACAGTCATTATGATAAGCAATGTTTAATACATATGCTCAGATAGGTACATTAGAGGACATAGCATGTAATTAGTATATTGTTTGATATAACAGAAAACTAATCTACTCATGGCAAATAAACACTATTATGGCTATACTGATTTGCTACCTTGTTTGGCATATTAAGTGCAAGTACACTATTATGTAATTTACCAGGTGCTGCTCCATAGTCTTGCTTATATCTTTTTCCAATGGATCTAGGGTTTCAGTTCTCGAGATAGAAAAAGCGCTATATTTGATGATTGGGATCTGTCTGAGCCCGGGGCAAGTGAGCCATCAGAGGTATCTTTCTCTCCCATCTTATTTTTACCTTACTATTCTCTATTTTATTGGCTT
Organism: Erodium chrysanthum; assembly: GCA_036897765.1. Classification (NCBI taxonomy): domain Eukaryota; kingdom Viridiplantae; phylum Streptophyta; class Magnoliopsida; order Geraniales; family Geraniaceae; genus Erodium; species Erodium chrysanthum. Next base: position 2,724 of record JAYMSU010001041.1, on the reverse strand, counting down.
TTGTTGAAGTGGCTCCCATTGCAAGAATGTTAATTTAGTGACCACTTGATATACTAAATGGACCCTCCACTTAATAGCTCAAGCTTTGGGGCTAACATAGTAACAGACAGAGGTGCTTTGATTGTGGGCCAACTAGACCCGTTTGGATTCACTCCCTACTAATTCTTGATCCAAGTCAAGCCATGTTGTCAGTGTTGTTGTTCTGCATATACATGAGGGGGAGTATTGAAGTGTCCTATATGGAAAGAATGTGAATATATATTAGTGACTACTTGATGTACTAATTGGACTCTCCACCTAATAGCTTAAGCTCTCAGGTGGATTCGATAATATGCTTAGATTAGGAATGAAGGTTTCTGAACAAGAGTTGGGTAACATCAATTGAAGAACAGAGGAAGAAAAGCCTTTAAGGTGGTTTAGATATGTGCAATGTATAGATGTTAATGGCCTCCCTAAGCGAAGTTATGAGAAACTAAAAGGGGTTGGGGATAAGACTTAAGCTAACATGGAATATATTAAGAAAATATATGATAGTGTTTGGCTTGATGAAGGAGATGTCATTAGCTAGGATGGAATGGAGGATAATACAAGCTAATGAGCCCAAACAATTTTGCTAAAGGATTCAAGTAAGCCTACTACAACATTGTTTGGGAAATGGCTTGGGTTGTTGCTGTTGTTGAAATTTCTAATCTTTCTTATCTTGACATGTGAGAAATGATTTACCCCCTGATTTTCTTATCTTGACATGTGAGAAATGATTTACCCCCTGATTTTCTTTTTAAATATCTGTTAAGAGTTTTACTGGGGCAATTTTAAGCACTGTTATTAATACATTTCAACTTCTGTATCAGAATCCTGATCAAAAGCAGGTGTCCCCAGATCAAGATCAAAGTTCAATGCTTAAGGTGATATGCAATCAACGAGATCGGTTCAGGACACGCTTACGGGAGACAGAAGAGGTTCACTGTTCAATTATCAGTATTTTATTTCATGACTTAATTTCAAGTCTGTTGTTTTCTTATCGCTAGATTACAGATTTTGGGAATTGCTCAACTAATTTCTCAAATTATTATTAGGAAATAAGACAGCTGAAAGAGAACATAAGCACGCTAACAGTGGACCTAGAAAACACAAAAGCTGATAATGTCAAACTTTATGGGAAGATCCGATATGTCCAAGATTACAATCTTGAGAAAGTTGTTTCTAGAGGATCAAAGAAGGTGACTCATTATAGTTTCTTCTCACTATATATATATTATTTTATTTTATTTTTTTGCTTTCAATGTCTGCAGTTGTTCCTTTATAGTATGTTTCCTTTATTTCTTCTTATTGTCATTTCAGCACTCAGAAGACCTTGAAAGTGGCTTTGGCTCAGATGTGGAATCCAAATACAAGAAAATATACGAGGATGACATTAATCCTTTTGCTGCATTCTCCAAAAAGGTTTACATGGATTTAAGGTTGCATGTCGAAACTAACAGATTGAGATATGTACCTAATTCAAACTCAATTTCTTGTGTTTAGGAGAGGGATCAAAGATACAAGGAATTGGGTTTCAGGGATAGGATCACGCTTAGCAGTGGGCGGTTCCTACTTGGCAACAAGTATGATACAATTTGGTGTATAATGAATTTTCTTGCATTATAATTTTTTTACTATGGCAATAAATTTAGTGAAATAACTACCATTGCAGGTATGCGAGAACTTTTGCATTTTTCTACACAATCGGGTTGCATATATTGGTTTTTACCTGCCTGTACCGGATGTCATCCCTGAGCTATCTTAGGTGAATTTTCTGTGGAATGTAATTTTATCGGTTGGTTGTGCTCACTGGTTTTGGCTGACTCAAACTTTGTGTATTGCAGCAATGGCTCTGAGGAACTTGTAGCTGGAGATAAAGTCTTAAATCTGCCCCATGCACTTTAGAGGATCCATTGTCTCTAGCTGAAATCAATTTGTTGTCACTTTTATATATAGTGATCATGAATATAAAACATTTTTCACAATGTATACACAGCTGAAGTGATGTTATATTATGTTTTGGAAAATGTTCAGGTTGGTTCCAATGCATGGTTAACTATTTCAATATGACCTGTAATTGGAATTAGGGTTATTTTTGTGTTTCAGTGCTTTAGGATTGAATCCAGACAAATTAGGACACTTTGGGACTAATCTGAAACAAAAATCAAAACTCTTAGCGAAATCACATATGGAGGGGATTATATCAAACATGAAAGGCCAATAAAGTGGTGACATAAGACCATCAACAACGGGCATCGAGTCCGGTCCGACGAGCGCAACTTGACGTGCTGCAGCGAGTAGAACGATTTAGACGTGGGATTCGATCTCGACCGAACGATCAAGTCGTACGAAAGAAGGACGAGCGTCTAACACGTGTAGTGACCTTTGAAGCCCAATGGCTATAATGACTAGTTTCCAATTATTATTATTTTAAAAACAAAAATCAAATTTTTGTAAAAAAAATTCCTTTAAAATCGTCATCTTCCACACCCAATTTTTACATTCCTAATTCCAAACTTTCTCCAATTTTCTCTTTCAATTTGCCTAATTTGTTGACATTTTCGTTACCAACGATGTCGACCAGCTCTGACAACTCTGACTACGACGTGTATTAAGACAACGATTTTTGTGACTTCCAGCCTTTGGCCGACTCCCAACAACCAGACTTCCAACACGACATATACCAGGCGGACCGTTCATACT
>JAYMSU010001040.1:0-11359 GCA_036897765.1 Erodium chrysanthum | reverse complement strand
TCTGAGATACAAACCATGGGAGGCTGAACATCTGGAATCACTTGTGATGAAATCACTTTTCCCCTGTGGTGGCCTCCACGGGTAACAGCATGTACTTCTGTTAGCTCAACAATCCACACACTTGTCAAATTAGACCTTTTGTTGTAAACCACAAGTCTAGCTCGCCTAGAAGGGAGCTTTGTAGGAATTACAGGTCCGCCTTTGGTTCTAGGGAGTAATGATAGTTGGAAAGGAGGGAAGAAATATGCATCTGCCAATGCAACAACATGCTTCTCAGGTTCCAACAAAACCACCTCCGCAAAACGCATGCCATCCCTTACCTGAAGCAGGTAGCAGAAAACTTAAGTCAGAACTCCTACAGCAAAAACAAAACCAAGAAAAAGTGGTTTGCAAGATTTATGTCACGGTCGTCCACTACCTCAGGAGTAGCACCAGCAGCCCTGACAGTCGCTACTGCCACGGATATTTCAGCAGCGGACAGGGGATCTAAAGGATGGCTAGATTGAGCCCTAAGCATGACTGGTAGCCCTGCATGACCAATAAGAGAGAGTTGACTAATTAACCATTTACAATGAGGAAATCTTTTGCAGTTCCAAAGAGAGGAAACTTAACAAGACAATCAGGCAGTGTGGAACATACAAACTTCCAGAAAAAACACAGAAAGATAGTCACGTGGCTCAACTCAACCATGAGCGTCCTAATAATGTTGCCATGATAAGGATTCTGGCTAAGCTAATACCATTCGTCAACAATAGAGGAACTACATAACTTTATAGTTTGAACTGAAGTCACCATCACCTAACATTATTAGAAAACGATAAGAGAAATGAGAATTCTCCAAATGAATCCAATGCAAAGTCAACCATATTTTTTTCTTCAAATTTTTGTTGTCATCAAAGACAAATCAACATCATATACACTCATATTTCCATACAATCTTTCAGTCAATTAAAAGCATGAAAAGAAAAATCAACAATGTTAGCATCACCATTCATAAATCTATCCACCATTTTCAGTCCCTAAAGCATGGCAACTACATCAGTTTTTCTTTTCCTTCATCTCCAGTAAACCACACAACTCAAAAGGCTACCAAAAAAACAATCAGATCATCACATAATGCAACAGTCACATTGCACAATCGAGATCAATCCTGGACAAAATCAAGATAAACAAGCACAATTGCACGAACAAGCAAGCACATATGGCATCATTCATCAGCTCTCGCTCCTATCATTCACATTTCTCATATCCACACACAGTTACAGACTGAGACTGAGACTTAGAGCTGTACCTTTGGCTGAAGATTGAGGAATGGTAATCAAGGGCGAGGCGCTGGCGGATTTCTTGTCCAGCATCTTCTGATCGTCACCGCGACCTGCGACGGGCGACACAACGCTCCAATCCTGCAAAACGACACCATCGGCGGAGGCAGAAACCGTCGATCGCGAAATGGAGGCGGCGGAGGGAGGGGAAAGCTGGAGCGTCGTCTTTTCCGAAGCTGAGGCCATTGTAAGGGGTTCTCGAGTTCGCCAAATCCACCACAATAGGTCTCGATACAGTCCACTGACATACAGCAAATCTCTACTCTCTGCTCACTCTCTATCTCCACAATAGACCTTACACAGTTGCAGTCAAAGAAGCTTCAACGAATCGGAGATGTGCTAGCTGTTTGGATCTTCTCGTCATCGATCAAAAACCATGAAAATGAGGGAGAAAGAGAAAGAAGAGATCGAGAAGAAGAGTAGGGTGGGCGCGTTTTATAGGTGGGAACCACGTGCTTAGTTGCCACTTGGATTGGTTTAGTGAAAATGATATGTTAATTTTGTTTTTTAATTACACGTACAGTTTATTTTTTTATTCATTTGAAATTAGAGGATAATCCAAGAGAATGTGTGTTTTAATCTATGATAATGGACATGTATTAAGAAGAGCCAAAAGTTTGTTCTGATACATGGTCTATTTAGAATCGTTACCCTATTTTAATTTCTAAATTATTAAATCTGTATCAGGATGCGAGCATATCAACATTAATGTATCGAATCATATCAGAATTCTGCTTCCGTAATTAAGCGTGTTTGTGCTAGAGTAGTGCTAAGGTGGATGACTTTTTGGGAGACCCTCGTGTTGTGTCCCTTCTTTTTTATTTTAAGAAAAAAAATTGTATCAGAGTTGTTCGTTTATTCTAACTTGTGTTACGGTGACTCGTCTATTAATTTGTTTATTTAATCATAAATATTGATCAAAATCAGTTTTAAAACATGTTTCACAACTTAATTGATCATGACATGCACTAGGCTTGTCGCTTCCTTCTTCGATAACATTCAATTGATGAAACCATAATCTTATAATCGACAAGCAAATAAACAAACAATCGATCATAGCTTATACTTCACTCACTTATTTATATGAATTCGACAAGCTATTCATCAGAAAATCGTCACAATTGACTAGTCTGACTCTCACTCGATCAGACCAAATATATTTTGAGACATAATGATTAATCTTTTTGAATTATCTGAGTAATGCCCCTTATCCATGTAGGGAATGCTGATTGGGTGCCAATCATGAGATCGTATTTTTGTGGGGTCTAGAGGTTATAACAATTAATTGTAGTTTTGTATAGAAAAATAATTAACATTTAAAAACCTTCAATTGCAATTGCAGAAAAAAGCTGATGTGTATGGGTCACATGTGAGGATAAAAAGGCCTAAAAGGAACGAGAAACTAAAGTTGGAGCGACAGTAAAAGTGCGAATGAGATAAGAGGGTTCGTGATTCATGCCACAAGATACAACACACGTGAGGAAATGTGTATGGTTGATTCCATTTTCAATGTTTGATATGGATTGGCACCAAGATTTGGTTTGAGAAAAAATCTCACAAAGAATCTATTAAATTCATTGACAAAGTCGATTAGGCATCTATTATTGAAAAACTGATGTGTTATAAATAAATGGGATTAACTCAAAAACGCACGTCAAACTATGGTTTATTCACACTTTTCATCAAGGTTTGCCAACAGATCAAAAAACAACGGCTCTCATTCTTGCGTTTTATCAAAAGTCATCATCTGGGGTTAAAGTTGACAGAAGTGACGTACAATTACTGTTATACCCCTGGACTGATTTGTGAAATCCCTAAAATGCCCTCATACGAACTCCCTCAATTCCTTCCATGGCTTTACCAAAACCATGGACACTCCCTCTCTCTTTCTCTGTCACACATTCGTTCTCAGCTCTGCAACGATGGGGTTTCGGTTTCAGAACCACATACCTCCAGAAATCGCAAGCCTCTGCATAATCTTCCTCTCCCTTTTGATCTCTGCAACTTCAAAAACCCAGAACTTTCTGCAGAGAGGCTCGTCTCCGTCCGTGGGTTCTCGATTTGGTTCACGAACTTTGAAGACGAAGCCGTGGTTTGATCGGCCAATCGGAGACGACCCGTCAGCAGCAAGGGGTCGATGCTCTCTTTGCACAGAGACAGAGCCATGGTCCTCACCGACCACGACGGCACCGCCGTTTGGGAGATCAACACCACTGGCTCAGTCGTGGACAGAGCCGAACTTCTCAACAGTGGCAGATCTACGACGTCCTCAGCGACCCCCAAAAGCGCCAGATCTACGACCTCTACGGCGAGGAGGGTCTCATGTCCGCCGATTTCCCTCCTTCCGCCGCCGCCGCAGCCGCTGAGTACTCATCCGGCAGGAGCAATTCTTCGTTCCGGTTTAACGCTCGCGACGCCGATGACATTTTCGCCGAGTTCTTCGGCGGATCTGGGGATGGGTCTGGGAGGGTTCGTGAGAGTTCGAATAATAGGAATGGGAGTAGGAATCGGAAAGGGGATGGTGGAAATAATAGTCCGGCGAGCAGGAAGGCTCCGGTGGTGGAGTCGAAGATTGCATGTAGCTTGGAGGAGCTGTACAAGGGTGCCAAGAGGAAGATGAGGATCTCCCGTTTTGTTCCAGACGAATTTGGGTATGTCTCATCTTATCTGCTCTCTTGTCATTATTAGCCATTTTTTGTTCACTCTGTTTTTGCTCAATTTTAGCCATAGATAAGATGGTTTGGCTAGAATTGTTTCCAGGTTCATAGGAAGATTGTGCTTTGATTGAATTGAAACTTGAATAATTGGTGTTTGAGTCATTTTTACAATGGAATTGTAGTGAAAGGCTACTATTTCTGATTCTTCCAAATGGAAATGGAAAAAAAAAAAACAAATTGGTTTGATTCTTGGTGTCAAATTGAATTTGTTTCTGCATTTGCAGTGCCTTGTTTTAGCAACATCTGATAATGTGAAGCGCTGAAAGGTTACAAGTCTCTTGTTCATGGAGGAAATGTAATACCTTGTCCATTTTGAGGCTGGACTATAGGGGTCTGGTACTTGTTTTTTGAAATAAGTTTTAGTATATGGTAGAGACTGTGATTAGAAGTGAGGGGTCTAACTAATTAGGAGCTGAGAAGTGCCAATAGTTTGTGCCCTATTAATTTGTAAATTGAGTTATCACATTGTTCTTCACCTAGATATTGTTTGATGTCCAGCCTCTCTCAGGTTATCTGAGTAATATTGAAGTTCACAGAAACATGCTTAGGTTTAGGTGTGGCACAGGACTGATTAGTTAGAGAAGCAAATTAATTGAATCGGGTGGATGTCATTAAGTCGTATATCCTGGCCCAAATTAATCACGAGGACCCACATTTTAGTTGGCTTCAAGTTAAATGGCTCCTTAATGAACCAGCTGGATAATAAAACCAGAGGATCAGTACTACGCCCACAGAACTTCACTATGAAGCACTTCTTGGTTTAATGTACAAAAATCTCTTTTGCAGTAAGCCCAAGACTGTTGAGGAAATTCTGAAGATAGACATCAAACCCGGTTGGAAGAAGGGCACAAAAATAACATTTCCTGAAAAGGGCAACCAAGAACCGGGAGTGACTCCAGCTGATCTCATTTTTGTGGTGGATGAAAAGCCACACCCCGTTTTCAAGAGAGAAGGAAACGATTTGGTGGCCAGCCAGAAGATACTATTATTAGAAGCTCTAACGGGGAAGACAGTTAATTTGACAACCTTGGACGGGAGGAGTCTCACGATCCCCGTTGGAGATGTTATGAAACCAGGCGATGAGGTTGTGATCCCCAATGAAGGAATGCCCGTCTCAAAGGAACCGAGCAAGAAAGGGAAGCTCATAGTGAGGTTCAATATCGTGTTTCCATCAAGACTCAGTGCAGAGCAGAAAGCTGATCTGACGAGGGTGTTGGGTGGAATCGAGCACTGAAGCATAAGATGATGATAATAACCTTGTATTAACACTGATGCATGTAAATGTAAATACATAACTCTTCACTGTGAAAGAGGGAAGGTTATGGATAGTAGAGAAGCCGCCTATGTTTTAAGGGGACTGATAGTGTTGGTCCTGTGGAGCTACTGCCTTAAAGTTGGCTTTGTCTTTAAGTTGATAATTGTATGATAGTACATTTCTAGGGTATGCTGTTTGAATTATTGAGCTGTATAAGTTATGATTATCAATTCGTTGCCTTGATCAGCCTAGTGCTCTAAATAACCCGATATCTGGTTGGAACTTAATATCGAGTCGATCAAACTTGGCCAACTGAATTAAATAAAACTCAGTCAACTAGTTTTTATATGCAATTCCAAACATGTTGAGACATCCTCACTATTAATTTAAATTTTTGGGTTGAATCGAACTTTAACATCATGTTGGAACTGGGTTTAAAATGTGAATGTCAATTATTGTAGGGCTATACGTGTGTGATTTGATTCGGGACAAATGTTTCTTATTCTATGGAATTTGCAAGAATGATTTGTACTTGAAGTTCTGAACAAGATTACTCAGGACCCTACTTATATCTCATTTCTCACCCCATACACAGCCTGGCATGACCTACAAGAGGGTACATGATCTTTACAAATCTATTGCTCTTGATTTGCTCTATTCTGATCACAAACAACAATCTCTCTCTGTGATGCTTCTTGTCTAAGTTCAAGTTGGCATTACAGTGAGAAAAAAACATTAGAGCCAATCAATCTTGTGAGCCCACACAACAGAGTCTAGATTAAACTAAACAAGTTCAGAAAATAAAGGGCAGCCAAAAAGGGTACTGGGTGATTATCACATAACCAAACCTTTTTTTTCATTTAAGCTTTTCACTGAGAAGCCTGCATTAGAACAATACAAAGTACCGAGGGTATCTGATATGAAGCATTAATCAGCAGCCAAAATGACCCAACTAAAATAATGTTCCAAAACATAATCAGGCTCCACTACATCAGAGCTAGGAATGAAAAACCCTACAAAAGACTAACATCAGGCGCCTACCCCAACATCTGATGGATTGTGACCACCTTGGACCGATGAGCCACGAGGGTTGTGGTTGTAGCCGCCCCTGCCAGCGCCTCCTCTATTGTTTTGGTAAGGTCTGGGATAATAGTTTCCAGGCTGATCATACTGTTGGTTGCGACCATTCTGGTAGGGCCCAGCACCCCTGCCGGTGCTTCGACCTCCACGGCCATTGGGGTAACCTCCCCGGCGCCCACGACCGCCTCTCTCTCTTTGGTTCGGGTAGCCTCTTCGGGAGGTGTACTGTTGCTCCCTTGCATCAAAGTCTCTCTGGTTATGCTCCACTTCTACCTCTTGATTGACTTGTTCTTGTTGTACAGGGACATCCTCTGAAGGAGTCTGTGCATCTGGTTCATCCTGATGGGTGAAAAATATAATATTCAGTATCAAATGAAAGTGTATGATCCAAGAAGAAGTGAAGTGATAAGGATGAATAAGGGTACCTTTTGATGTTCTTGGAAGGAACTAGACTGGCTTCCACCAGTTTCATTTTCTTGATTAGTAGCAGTTTCTTCATCCTGCAAAACACATCTAGTTAATAACTTGCACCTTTGGATTTTTTTTCATTTCAATTTGAAGTTTGAACAGTACACATAATTAATTTAGTACAAATATTTCCACACAACAGAACATCATTGAGAGAGCCTAACCCTTTACACTTTTTTCCTAAAACACAGGCACCAATAATTGAGCCCTCACCAAAATAAGTAGAATGCCGAAATGCATAATCGCACTTTCAACTCACACGACACAAAATGAGCAAGGAATGACTTGACCATCAAAAAATATGATCCCTCTTAAATTACACAAAATGCATATCAAGGAAAGACGGCTGTTTCCTTGTAATATCCCAAATGTAGTATTTATCAGTTTTGCATATATTCTTCACGGTTTAAACATAAACCATGTTCAATACAGGATTACTTGGTGCAAACCAGAAACACCACGAATTATATTTGTATTTGCACATGAAACATATTGAACTGAAAAGGTGCCCAAAATGTGCAAACCTTTTAATTAGACATCTCAAAATGTCACATAGGTAAGAGAATAGTTGCATAGCCTAATTCAACTACAACTAAATATGTAAACATTTTCAGTTCTCTTTTTAACTTTCATAAAAACAAACACTTGATAAACAACTAACGTAGCTTTTAACTCAATAATTGTGACTCACATTATGTGAATAGAACATGGAAAAATGCGAGCAAAACTGGTATAGAGCATCGAATAGTGGATATGGCATAAGAGAAGAGCAAAATGATGAAAGATGGGGAGACAAAAAGATGCTATCTTCCATTTGGTTGATGCGAAATAGGCGGAGATTACAGTAGCAATAAAACAGATACCTATGGAGTTTCAATTCACCTTCCCTCTCATGTATTAGGGTGAAATAAATTACAACCAACACTATAACTAATATGCAAATTCTCCAAGAGGGTGAAGGAGAGGGTAGATGTCCTTGATTGGTAAAACATTATTTTTCCCTCTACGTCCAAAACCAGCTCAATTTCTACTACAGTTTGCATATAACAAACTAGAACATGCAGAAAGGATTATTTAAATGAACACTACATGCATACAAATGCAAAAGGTGGAGTGTGAGCAGGAACAATAATAGGCAGAAATCCAGAGTGAAATCAAAGGTCATTATGGAAAATGTATCACAGGACACTCACCAGATAATAAGCTGAAAATCATTAAAACAGTACATCTTATTTTATGTACTTTACTCATCTACACAACACAGACAAAACAACTAAAAAAATTATAAAGAGAGAACAAAGATCTTGATTCAATAGCAATATAAATGGTTAATACCTAGTTAAAATGGCCATAATATCTAAAGTTTGGATAGTACATTGCCAGCATCAATTAGTAGTCTATCAACCCCTTAAACACAGATGCAAGGAAAACATATATCTCAACAAATCCACATATCAATCAACAATTTCCAATACATCAAAAAAACCAAGGAAATATGGTCAATTGTTATCATATTCATCAAATAAAAACAAGCCTCTGAAAGCATCAGTAACATGATGTGTTCTCAGATCTCTATAAGGAACAGTAGTTTAAATTGGACATCTTAGCTAATGTCCAAACAACAAAACACTCATGCATTGCACATGCAGTGATCAGTATTCTGTGCTGCTGCAACAGTTAAACACAAATTCTTCAGGAGCAGACATGGTCCAGTTATTCTCTTGGGTGAAGATAGAAACTAAGAGTAATGTTCTGAAGTTAAAAACCCAGATGTCCACTATAGCATATATCAGGTGCAATCACCCATGCAATAAAACTATAACAACAATGTATCTACATAACAAATTGTATGGAATATAATAGACATAAAAATTCAGAAACCTAAACAATTCAGCTGAGCTCATGATATACCTTCTGTGGATACTGCACAACTGACCCTTCATCTTGGACAGGTACTTGAACACTTACTCCCTGCACAGAGACCTGGAAAGGAGCGTAATTTCCAGCAGCAGCAGCTGCAGCCATCTCCAATGCAGGAGGCTTAATCTCAGGGGTTGTGGTAAAGTAATCTGAGGCCATGATCCTGTGCAGCCTTTCTCTCAATTTCGCATCTGTAAATCAAAATTGGGTAAAACAGCCTCCACATATGCATACACCAAATGCAGATACAAAACAGTAACCAATAAACATAAATCCAAATTTGAAAAACTAAGCTCAGAACTTTACAAGTAACTTCGGCATTAGGCTCAACTGGCTTGTCAGATTTGGCAAGCCAAGCCTTGGCATGCTCAATGCACCTCTGCAACGCATCTCTGTGGGAAAAATTCGAATCCGCAGGCCTCGAAATCAAGAGCCCGCTCAACTGAGAGATCAAATCCAAATCTCCCTCACGAAGCAGATCGGTGGCATCGTCCGTCACGTAATCATACGACAAGCAACACTCTCGCTCGTGAGTTCTGATCAGAAACATAGACCCGAAATCTCTCTGCGACTTCACATCGAACATGGACCCAAAGTAGAGCAGGTTGAGAAGATCCTCCACCAAAGCATCGCTCAATTCTGCCTTCACGTTCACATCGGCGGGAGGGGTGGAGGAGGTCTGATGAGTCTTGGGGGCTAGGTCGAGCTCCTCCTGTACGGCGGCGGAGAGGGGTTGTTTGAGCTTCTCGAGCTCGTCGATGAGGGCGGAGACGGCGGGCTTGGAGCGGAGCACCTCCTCTTGCTCCGAGTTGATTGGCTTGCCTTGGGCCACGGACTCCTCCATCTGGAGGATACGGTTGTATTTTTTGCGGAGGGCACGGAGGCGCTTGCTGATGAGGCTGAGGACTGGACCTTCGCTGACTTCTGATGCCACCGTGGAGGCCATAGCGGGAACTGGAAGATGCGGTGGGGGTTTTGTCGACGGAGGCGGAGCACCACCGTGACCAGTGGCGGAGAGGGTTTTTGGAGCAAGGGAGAGAGAGGAAGCGGCGGCAGATTTGGATTTTCCGCTGAGAGAGCGCTACTTTACTTCCTAATTTTCCGTTTAATTATGAAATATAATAATGAAGGCAATATTAAGATTTTAACGGATATATTTATATTTGTGTGGATGATCATAATTGAAAAATATTACAAGTCTCTATATGATAAAAATACGAACATACATTAGCGCATAAAAATGTCGGATTATGTTGTCATCGGTTCTCTATCACTATCTGTGAATTTCTCCCTTGACTACCCGTCTCCTTCGTCCTTTGATCTATCATTAAAGGTTTTTGGGGCACAAAATGTATCTTGTTTTTTTGGTAACTTTGTAATTGATCAACTTTTGGGGTTAAAACTAGTTGAAATGAAACAATTGTTTGGGTTAAATGTCCCAAACCAAATGGTTTGACCAATCAAAAATAAATTTTATTTCTAGAAAGTGGGTCATCCAAAAGCCCACACATATAAGACTAAAAGCATCTGATCCATAAACCGTAAAAACTGGTATCAGTAAGCGGGATCACCAACTAGCAAATCGACTTGGGAGTATCGTGTTGGGCCGGTGCACAATTTCTCCAAACTGGTGTCCGGTGGTCCAGTAACAAATATGGGCCACAGGTTGGGTTACCTCCCGGTGATCACCCCCTGGTATTAACTATCCTCTTAGAACCTCTACAATGTGAAGTGAATCTGTAAATGTTTGTGTGCAGTGTTAGACAAATTGATGAATCTGATAGACTAATCCCATGTCCCCTCAGAGGAATGGGTTAACGTAAATATCCTATTAAAAATGGACCAGGAGGATATCCGCACGTGTTCGTGTGATGTGAAATGCAATGACAATTTATAATCAGTAGCATTCTTATAAATACAAGATCGATTTATTTTTATTTTTATTTATTATTATTTTTTGACAATCAAGATCGATTAATTTAAACATTAATAATTGGATCAATAATAATTATTTAATATAAAGTTTTACAACATGACACATGATAAAACCGCTGTGTCCGATTTATCCCCAAAACAAAAATTCAAGTACCCTTATAACGGTACCTGCGGGAAACGAACATAAAATAGACAAAGTTCAAGAGGGACAGCCCAGTCAAGAAGAAGTAGAAATAGTCGATCTTGCCCTTATTGATATTATCCGTCAGCCAATCCTCGTGCCCGTCCTTTCCGGTGACACGGTGCACCACGTTCACCACCAGCGTCGCCGTCAGGTTCGCCATCGCATACGTCAGCGACGGCATTGCATTCCCGATGCTCCGCATCTCCTCCGGAAACTGCTTGTTATAGAACTCGATCTGTCCGATCAAGAAGAAAGCGTCGTAAAGGCCCGTGAGCACGAGCTGCGGACAGAGCCATAGTACCGACATGGGTGCGACCTCGTCGGGGCTCGGGTACAAAACGGCCAGGCCCCTCCTCTTCCGCTCCACGAATCCGGCGACCAACATGGAACTGGCGGCGAAGATTGCTCCGATCCCGAGGCGTTGTAACAGCGTTATGCCGCCTTCGTGGCCCGTGAGCTTTTCTAGGGCCGGGACGCG
>JAYMSU010001039.1:0-11366 GCA_036897765.1 Erodium chrysanthum | reverse complement strand
GGAGACTCCTAAAATTGACCATATTTCTTTCAGATGAGATCTGCTGTGAAAGACATCGGGAAGTATTTCCCTACAGCAATCATCAGTGGAAGAAGCCGTGATAAGGTTGGTAGCAAAATCAGTATCTACACGAGCACTTATGGACAATTTTCTTTTTGTCCATATGGTAACTATTAATATGTTATAACTTTTGAGCCCAAGTTTAAATATTTTATCAGGTTTATGACTTGGTAGGACTAACAGAGCTTTGCTATGCTGGTAGTCATGGGATGGACATTATGACTCCTGCTGGTTGTGAAGTGTCTGATGACCATCACCAACAGGTGAGATCTAAGCTTTTGCCTAACAGTGTCATGAAGATTGTATAGAATATTTTCTTGCCAACCCTTCGTTCATCTGATTCTGTATGTAACTCTTGCAGGGTAAGGATGTAAATTTGTTCCAACCTGCTGGAGAATTTTTACCTATGATTGATGAGGTTTGTGATAGTTTAATATCTGTATGAAGATTGTTTTTATGAGGATTTTTAATCTCAACTGAAGTATTGCAGGTTTTTAAAACCCTCGTTGAGAATACTAAAGGAATCAAAGGTTCAAAAGTTGAAAATCACAAATTTTGTACCTCTGTACATTACCGTAATGTAGATGAGACGGTAAGATAAGTTGTTTGTTTTAGGAGGGAGTTGATATTTTAGTATGCCTTAACATGCATGCTGACTGTGGATAGATTGTTTTATTTTTGTACCTCAGAATTGGCAAAGTATTGCACAGATTGTTCATGATATTCTTAAAGACTACCCCAAGTTGCGATTAACTCATGGGCGGAAGGTAATTAATTAATTGACCACCTTTTGTTCATTAATACAGCCTTAACTTTTGTTTGTTCTGAAATGGATTTGGTATCAGGTTTTAGAAGTCCGTCCCAAGATTGACTGGAACAAAGGGAAAGCAGTTGAATTTTTACTCAAATCTCTTGGTAATGATCTAATCTCTCTGGCACACTATGCCAATGAGTTTGGACTGGTTTTGTACTTGCTTAACAATTTGTTAATGGCACAAAATAAAACTATTCAGGGCTAAGCAATAGGGCAGATGTGCTTCCAATCTACATCGGAGATGACACGACCGATGAAGATGCCTTCAAGGTAGCTCAGCCTCGGATCATAACTGTTTCATGTACTGTGTTGAAATCTCAGACAGACAGACAGAGACTGACATATATATTTGCATTTGCGTTGTGTCTTAGGTGTTGCAAAAGGGGAATCGAGGTTATGGCATTCTTGTAGCTTCTTCCCCCAAAGAAAGCGCTGCACACTTCTCTTTGAAGGATCCATCAGAGGTAAAAACTGGATTGCTTTTGTCCAAAGGTTTATTCACATATATATCCTCCATTTTATTATATAAAGCAAAACAAATGTTTGATATGCATGCAGGTAATGGAGTTTTTGGAGTCTCTGGTTAGATGGAGGAAGGGATCTGATATATGAAGTTGCCACAGAGATTTAATTTTTGATTTCTTAGATTTATGATAATAACGAGTCCACAAGAGTTGTTTGTTGGAACTCCACTGTCTAAATCTTTTATTTTCTGGGTTTTAGTTTTAAGATTAATAGTGAATGCTTTCTTGATGATTCAATTCTAATTATACTTAAATATTTAAGTTCATCATCTATTCCTCAATCATTTCACACTTTCTGACTTTGTGTAGACAAAAGCATAGGATTTCTTTCATATATTAAGGTGGCAAATGGTGGGACACCAAATCAATAGAGACTAGACATACAAAGTACAAACTAGGTAGCTAAAACTTGAAAGAGTTAAGACAACTAATGGGTTATTACCATGAAACTGAAGTTTGCTACATTAACTACTACTACTACTACATGAAACTGAAGTTTGCTACATTAACTACTACTACTACTACTACTGGCAGATTGATTCACCCCAAATTCACTCTCCCTGTAATCACTGTGCTCTCTAATGTGGAAGAAGAAGAAAGGGTCATTGAGGATTAGTAAGGAGAGACACCCACATTAGCCGATCCGAAAAACCCATCCTTCATGATACCATTTTCTCCTTCCTACAACAAACACATTATAAGCTTCAACACCCAAATCATATACCAATATCAATCTTCTGTAGTTAAAACTTCTGTACCTGTTGGAGCAAGTTAGCCTTTTTGACAGTGTGACTGTGATCATCAGGCATGAGACCAAAGTGAATATGTGGAAAGTGAGCCCACTGAAACAAAAACAAAAACACAATGAAACCTTAGCAGCTGACAGACAGACAGACAAAAACGGAACCTTGATTGGGAAAATTAAGAATAAATTATTACATTCTTTGCAGCTGCACCAAAGGCTTCTCTATGACTGATATCTGGATTTCCGGCCTTGATGCGTTGGATCTCCTCCCTGCAAGCCACAACCATATCTTTCAGAATCATATGTCAGCAACAAATTAAATTTCATGTACCAAAAATGCGTCATGACTCACTTCACGAATCGGTTGTAGGCAGAGGGAACTCTCTGTCTCTTCTCTGGTGCTGTGGCATGAACAAGTGAACACAACCATTGCTCAGAGAAATTATATGCTTCCCCTAAACCAGCCTAATCTAGATTTTAAAGTAACGATAAAATTTGTGTCTTCTGAATGTAGACCGAGATAAAAATATGAAACTTGTTACAAAGGGATATGATCAAGGCAAGGAATACGGGATGAAGAACCACTCACGCTTGTTAACAACTGGGGGGCTTATTGGAATTAACTGGTCAGGATGGGTATGATGATCAGGACCTCCTCGAGCTGCAGCTACATGATTCATCATAAAATCATTTGTGCTGCAACTCTGGTTCATCAACATGTTTGAACAAGGAAGATTTATGCTGTCTTCCTGCACCAAGTTCAGTAACATACGTATTCATATAACAGCAAGACGTACAAGGAGTCAGTCATATAACGAATGTGATTAAGATTTGAGTTCATTTACAATAAGGTTATGAGAAGGAGCGAAGATATTGTGTCCCAGGTGGAACTGATTCATAGAAGGGAAAAGCAAGCCACCCATGCTCATGTTCACAGGCAGCAAGTTGGTGCAGTGCCCACAACGAACCGTTACAGTCTTGAAAACACTGGTGCAAGGAACACTGACCTGGAAAGCAAGGAGATGAAAAAGTATTACTTACACCAAGGCAAGACGAGTAAACAAGTAGAAGTAGTGGAGTGATGTGTATGTATATGTATATACAGCAAGGATAGTGTCACAGATGTTGCAATGGACATAACAGAGCTGCTCGGAGGGGATGAGGTGGTCCAGAGACGAAGTGGAGGAGGTGGAAGAGTAACAAGAACTAGACGAGGACATGTTGGATTTGGTTGAGACTGATTTGATAGCTTAACAACCAACAACAACGAAACCTCGGATCTGCTTTTGTTGATTTGATGGAGAGTTTTGAGCGACCTAGTAGCTACACATAAAGAGGGCTTGGACTTGGAGAAGAGACACCCCACAACCCCTTTTTTCCTGTCTTCTCTTCCCTCCAGTCAACAGCTAAATAGCTCTACTTCATATGTGATCAATGTATGTATGTATCAGTATCATGTATGATACATGAACATGCATACATGAACATGCATGTGTGGTTTGGTTGGCATTCCCGAAAAGAGAGAAAGGGACGTGTGCATGGGAGTGAGATAGCTTTCACTCTCCTTCATGTGTTGTTTTCAAAGTTAAAGAGGGCTTGTTTTGTTGTACTGTGCTTTGTACAGCTTACAGCTTAGGGAGAGCTATCCCCAATAATACTATAGTGTCCCTCTTCAAAAGCCTCAATTTCCGAACCCAATCACTCACTCACACTCAGTCACACCACAACCATATGCCCTTGAACCCCCGGACAATATGCCTCTCATCTTTCTCCATCTCAACTTCCCTCTCCTTCTCCTAAGGGCTCTTCTCTCTCTCTCTCTCCCATAA
This sequence comes from Erodium chrysanthum, assembly GCA_036897765.1. Classification (NCBI taxonomy): domain Eukaryota; kingdom Viridiplantae; phylum Streptophyta; class Magnoliopsida; order Geraniales; family Geraniaceae; genus Erodium; species Erodium chrysanthum. Next base: position 7,394 of record JAYMSU010001039.1, on the reverse strand, counting down.
CTATCTCCTTTCTCCATCTCTCCATAACCATCCATCATAACACAATCATCACAACTTCTTAACAACAACATTTGAAGGAGTGAGGGAAGTTATTGTTCATATCTGCTTACTTTTGCTGATATGACACTTCAATTTATCAATCTCTCTCTCTCTCTCTCTCTCTTCATGGACAAATTCAAATTTAAGTCAGCTAATCCAAATTCCTGACCAGCAGAGAGAGAGAGGCAGAGACTTCTCCCCTTTCCTTCCTCTTGCCACTTCTGTCCTTTTCCTTGTTCCTATTCATTTCTCTGTCTGGTAATTTTAGCTAATTCATCACATTTATATACAAGAAAAGAAGCCATAGTTAACAGCTTCATTCTTTGTTGAAAAACATGGTTCTTCTTCCCATTGCCCTTCTACTATTACTTCATGCTTTTCACTTTCTGCTATTATATACAGACATCACCATCACATCAAAGCTTAACAACTTGGTTCCAAAGTTCAGCAACTTGTTCTTTTCACAAAAACGATAATGATACATGTATAATCGGTTCCCTAACTCTAATGCAAAAAACATTAAGTACTAAATGTGTCATGGGCGCATACAGGTACGAACCATTGATGAGATGCACCTTATTCAAGATTATAACCCACACTCCATTAACTAACAGGCAGAGATGGAGTCAAATTTGTTTGAATCCATTTATTTGGCAACTAATCTTAAGTACAACATCTTCAGTGAATCCATCCGTAAATTAAATGAAGGAATCTCTCTCACCATTAATTCCATCTGCAACCTTTTTAAATTTCACACAATTTGTATATACTCACACATGTGAGTGCAAGATGAGACTCATGTCCTGCCATTGATCTGTGGTTCTGCGTCTGCATGATCTACTGAACTATGAATCTATGGTCTCAGGTAAAACCAAAGATATCAGAGGCTCAAGCATGCATCTAAACAACTTAGTAGAAAAAGAAAAAAAGATACAAGAAAATGTAGCATATGTTATTATAAATGAAAGGAACACAGGTAATAATACAGAGAGAGAGAGAGCAATGACATTGATGGATGAATGTACGAATGAGAAAGAGGTATTACTGTAAAAAGCCTGCAAGGGGAGAGGCTACTTGCTGTTATATTGTGTGTTTTAGAATCTTTCCTTGTCTCTATAACACTGGCTGGGTTTGGCTTGGGATGGATGAACACTCCCCAATATATGGTGCACTCTTCTGGTTTCTACAGCCTCTGATATTGGTAGTTACTACTGTATCTGCTCCTGCTCCTGCTGCTACCGATACCCAATAAAGTCATTATTCAATACGGTTCCTTGTCTCTTTCTACTGTTTCTTTTACCTCTCCCTCCCCCGATTCAATCTAACGAGATAGACTCTTCTGGTCACACAATCAGACTCTAAATCCGTAGCCTTAGCTATTTTGCCTAATTTTTCACACCTACATTGCTCCACACCTCAACATAAGATTGTTTCATTTGGCCATTGGCATGTCTCTTCCATTAGTTCCAACTCAAAGTCAACATTAGCAGACACAAACAAAATTAATAGGGACCATGTCCCATCCCGCCAATGGACCCATTCTCACATTTCTTCCACAAGTGTTATATTTGAAAGTTCCATAATTGCCTTTCAAAACGGTACCAGGCCTTTACAGTTTTGACTCTCCCTGTCTAGCCTAGCTAGGGGACCCCATAAAATCAATGGTTCTATATTCATTTGTTCCAATCACATCTCTTGATATTACTTGGAAACGGAAGAAAAGCTTGGAATCAATTTAAATGCCGACACAGAAGAGTCGATTTCACATATGCTGACATGAGGGAGTCTAATTTAGGTTGGCTAACAACATTCAATGGTGCGTACCTTGAAAAGGCTGTTGCATCATACAAGGCAAACTTTCCAGGCAAGTTTGTTGCTACCTCCGGTTCCACATATACAGCAAGCAACGTTTTTGCTGATTCCAAAATGATTTCTAGCTTTTCCTATTGAATTTATATCACAAACTGGGAATTAAATTAACAAACACTTGTAAAAAGAATAGCATCAATTGGAATCATATTACCATCTGCAAACACTCATTTAGTCAGAATAGCAGACTTGTTAAAAACCTTTAAGTTATATATTTTTCCAGTAATCAACTCTCCTTCTACACTAGTCATCCCATATAATAAACAAGAAAGCAAGCATAAAGCGTGGTTTCAAATGACCATAAGGAGTTAGGGTTTCAAGAAAAAGTGCCCAAATGACATGCAAGTAGCATAGGACTCTATCAGGAAAAGAAACTGGCCTTCCTCAGTTCAGAGACTTGTGGGTGAAACAAAATTTGCAGTTTTAGGGTACATTAGATATGTGTGAAAGGATTGTGAATGTAATCAACAGTGATTACCTTTCTGGTGAAGCAGAATCGACCCAGATCCATAGACATCACTCTGAATATTGGGTTTTTGTTGGATTGTCCAAAGGAGGTTGCTTTGATCTTCTTCTCTCTCCATGTTGGACCTGATCATAGCTTCGAGCTTCGGGGTCATGCCCATTTTTTTGTACTCCACAGTGATTCATTGTATACTTGTACGCTAAAACTGCGTCGTTTCGCTTGTGCCATTTTCACAGGTGCAGATTTGAGCGACAAATTGATGAATCCACTCGAATACTTGGCAAATTCTTTTCAAGTTTTACCAACAAAAACTTGTGAACATGAATGAGTTTGAAAATAACCAATCTTATATGTCTCGAAGTTATAGTATTTTAAAATTTATGTAGTATTTTTAATTATATTTTGACCTATTTGACTGTTCTGTTTCCATCTCGGGTCTTAGTCACTGTTTGATACCGTTGTTCAAAATCGAAAAATATCGGACACTATCAGAAATATTCATTCTGAGTACGAAACCGTGGTTTTGTGTATATATGCATCTGTATCTAGGTACATATATCAGACAAAGTCAGAAACTAACATGCAAAGTTGCAAGGACCGTTATTTTAGATATTTTTCGACGTTCTTCTGATACCTTGATTACTATCGAATGTATGTCAAATAGAGCACGAGAGATTTTAATAGTCAGATAGTCCCCATTGGTGTTTCGCGATAGTGTATTATGTTATAGTACGTTAGTATATTCCGATATCATGTAAACCATTTCATTCATTGACGAAAGGAAGGAATCGAAACAACAACCGAAATAATAGGAGGCCATCGGGTTAATTCCTGATACCACAAGTTGACAATCCACTTTTTCCTGAACAACTACATGTCACCCTGAAAGATGCTTGATGTGCTTGACCATGTACATGCCACAATCCCAACTAGTAGTTTACTAAGATACTTTTTCCCGAGGTAGGCGCATCTAAGACAACTCATCTTCCATCTAGGTACGGGGTATGTCGGAAGCATATAACAGACCCAACATATGTTTGGTGAAATATCCCATGTTGGCTTCCAACCTTTCCTTTGTGGTGTATATTCGATGTTAGAATCTTACACCAAGAACCACCTTGAGATAATGTAAAATGAACAGCAACTCAATGCATGTTGTTGATATTCAAGGGAAGTATATGTTTGTTGCACCCACACAAGGAGCAAAAAAAAAAAATTCATCCTCTACCTCTTTGGTGTACACCATAATCATGTCCTTCTAGTCAATCATGACCAATAACTTCTTTGTGAATGGGACATCGAGGCCAGCAACATTGTCTTGATACACACCCTTGAAGAATGGTGGTGGATCCTAAGTAGACGAATGACCGCACGAAGATGTTGGCGGGTAAATAGTTAAATAAAGAAGTTAGTTATACCAAAGGGTACTCCTAAACCATTCGGTTGAGGTCGAAAAACTTTGTACTTATCGAGTACTCCAACCAGCTACCGACAGTCAAAAGCATAAACCATGATAGGACTATGTCACAATCCTTGAAAAGAATCGGATTGGAGTTCTCGATGTCACCCACTATTTACCTGACCAACAACTAGTACTTCAATGTGTCTGGGGCCTTGAATGTGTTTATGTTTGGACCATCTTTACCTTATATTTTTGGGAAATTTTAAAGTAACCTTCATCTCTTATGTGTGTGTTCAATCTCGACCATAACGATATAGCCTTTTGGGGGTCCTCTGGATCACAAGATAGTTGTTTATCAGAGCGAACAAGCAAGGAGCATACCCTTACGAGGATGAATGTTTTGGTGCCAACGAGGTATGCACCTCATTATCAAGCTTCTTCAGTAGTTCCAACAACCCGTTAACATTTGCAACGGGGGTTTGGGATGTCTGGCTTTAGATTGTCATATCAAGGATTAAGAACTACCTTTAGATTTATGGGTGGAGTAATTGTGGGTTATAGTGTAATTTGGAGAAAGAGCCCGAGAGTACAATAAATACTTGTGATCATCAAGATCGTGTAGACAGTGAAAAATCATGACATTCAAACTTAGCGGTTATTGGCAGATCGTGGGTGTAATAGCAGTCACACGCTATCCATATATTGGAAAACTATCCAAATTCTTAGGGTAGGCGGCCCGTCATTTATGGCTTCCGGTGACAATACTTATAGCAGTTGCATGTGTTATTAATGTGTCGATAGCGGTTCATACTCCGACTTTTTTCAACAGACATTTGGTAATACTCGCTATCGTAATGACCTAAAAAATATCAGAATTTGAGTTCCTTGCGGCTATGTACGGTAGCGTTGGAAAGTGTATGCAAGAACACAAATTCTAACACTTCTCGACATTTTTTGAGATCATTCTGATATACCGGGTATTATCAGATTTAAGTTTGTTAGTATACCCTAATAGGCTATGAAAAGAGTCCTTAATAGTATTATAGTCCACATTAGTTTTTATTAGTATATCCCGATAGTGTCCAATAATACCCATTAATATATTCCGTTTGATTCTAAACCGAATATGAAAGCATGTAATATATTTTATTTCTTTAAATTACAACACACAAACACTTGATATAAATACTTATATTATATTTTATTTCAATCGTAACACACTACATGTGGTGTACAAATTTGTATCTGCAACCTCAATCTAATACAAAGCTTCGTACAATATATTCATAACGGTTCTTCCATAGTTGTCTGTTTGTGTAGAGTGTGTGATAGTTGTTTGTGTGTCAACTAACACTGTAGCATCCAAATATTTCAACTGAACCGCGAGAGGCTTTGGGAATATGTAAGAGCATTTTGCATGGTTCTCAGAATTTTTTTCATGTCCTAAAGAGAACTTGAATCTTCGGTGAACTTGAAAATCCAATATTGCCTCTAAGATATGATCCTCACTGGTGAAGTTTCCCCAGAAAGTACTCTCATAATATCTTTGATGTTTCAGGAAGCAGCTCAATGCGTTATGGGTTAGATATACAAGAGAATGATCCATCTAATTCATGGTGATAGTGAACACAATTATAGTTTCTCTAAATAATATAGTTATCATTCCCACATGGGTTTACTACCTTTTGTACTTTGGCGAGGCATTACCTACCCGCTAAGAGTGATCCGTCAATGAGTATTGATGTTTATATGTCAACTAATGATGTATCCATCAAAACTTAGAAGGAACAGTAAGTTTCATACCGTGAGAGGTTATGGTGAAGCAAACATAACATACAACGAAATGACTGCAAATACATATTAGGTCATGATTTCACGGAAGGAGGTTATGATCACTCAAATGGAACGGTGAAAGCTCTTTGCTCTAGCTGTTTCTGATATGTTCTCTAACAACCCAATCTTTCTTGTGAAGGCTACGTCTCTAATTGACACATAGGCGTAACAACTACTGCAAGTGCGGATTTCGACGATTCTAGGGTTATTAGAGCATGTGGAAGTTTAGGGTTTCTTGAAGAGAGATCATTATGAAGTAGAGGGAACGGGGAATGCGTATTTGTAAGTGGCGAGCATTGCATTTGTAATGATAATTGAAAACAACTATTTTTTCCGACCCATTCCGATAGTTTTCAACTGTGCATGATATCGGAGATTATCGAAAATGTCATTCATCACAACACTGTTTCAGTTTCGATTTGCATGAAAGAAGATTACATTTAGAATTGGGATAAGTTCGAATCTTGAACGTATTGATTCCTGATATATTCTGATGGTTATTGATGACAAAACCAAATCCCAACAATTGCACGCCTGATAAATGTATTAACAACCATTCAAGTTCGGATTAATTGGGGTTGGCGACCCGCTGTTCCGCATGACCCATCTCCTCTCTATTTATACTACATACTCTCCCTCGCAAAATCCCACACAACATGTCTGACTACATTCACCCTCCTCGTCTATCTGTTGCATAGACTTCATACCTTCATGATAAGTTTCTTCCTAGCTTTGATGGATACATCATTAGTTGACACACAATTGTTGTCCCCATGTCCATCATCTGATTATGATAGACCTCGCTATCATGGCTTAATTAGTACAAGTTTCATTAACTGAGCTCAACGACTATAATCCAAGTGGTAGGCATACAAATACCATCGCCATATCTCAGTTCCTGCAAGTGGTAGGTTGCGATATAAAACTTGTCGTTCTTTTCCATTTCGTTAATTGATACACAAAAACAATCATCTTTGGAGGGCAAGATCGGAGTTTCAGGTTCATCAAAGATATAGAGGCCTAAAGCGAAATAGTAGAGACGAGACATTCATTTACAAAATGAATATGATATTATAACATCTAATATTTAATTAATACGCATGCATTTTACGTGCAATACACGTGCATTTTATGTGCAAATGAACGTGTATTGCACATAAAATCAAAATTAGTTGAGACAAATAAAGTATATTTTTAGATTGGAGACTTTTGATATTTTTATGGACCTTAAATCTAAAGTTTTAGAGGATTTTTCATACTTTTAGATGAACTGAAACAATTTGAAAGACCTTTTCTTGGTCTGGACCTAAAACAATTGTTTTACTTGCTTTATGACCAGCCGGCCCTGCACCCAACCTCACCCTCCTACAGCTTCTTTACTCTGCCCGTGTCACTGTGCCGTTGTGTCGCTAAATTGCTGTAACTTCAAGACATATTCACCAAACAAGATGCTAAATCCAAATTTAGAGAAAAGATTAGTTGATTCATTCATTCTTATTATGATCAACCACATTACTTAAGGTTCTACTCATCATATAAGAAGCGATTGATTCATTCGCAGTAAGATAATTTTGTGAAATTTGATTATTGGGTTGGGCCATATATATTACTACATTGGTCCTACTAAAGGAGGGCCCTTCACAAACAAGGGCTAAGCTCTTAGAAACTTACGCATACATACATACAGACATACATCACTACGCCTGGCACTCACTTAGGCGACGAAAATAAAGTTTCGTCGCCTAAGTTGACAGACCTAGGCGAGGAATAATAGTTTCACCGCCT
>JAYMSU010001038.1:0-11369 GCA_036897765.1 Erodium chrysanthum | reverse complement strand
TATATATATATATATATAGAGGCACAATCAAGCGAAAACGACACCTTAACGCGAGTATGCGAAAACCAAAGGAATTAGATAAACCAAATTCAGACATGGGGTCAGCTTTGTAATTTTATAAAAATAGGTGATAATTTCGTAATTAAGATAATTTGAAACACACTGGTGGCAGTATCGTAATTGTTTTGTTAAATTGTTGGTAGATCTGTCATTTAACACTTTGTCTTCCTCTCTCGCTTTCAAGTCTCTAAATCAATGTGTTTTCCACATTTCAAAGCAGCGAATCCAATTGGGGCTTCTTCAATCTCTGTACATGGAGCATAATCAATCCACCATCGCTTACTCAAGAACATGCCTTCGTTCGCATCCTCTCCACCGTTTCGCTCGCTAGAAACCATGGCTAGATTTGTAGAGAAGCCACGAAAACTACCAAATCCTCCATGTTCTGCTCAATTTTTGGCGAGACTGCGTGAGGTGAAGACTAGGCATGGCGGACACTATCCATCGCTTCTCTATTTTTCGAGTTCAGTGGTGAACCGCGGCGGCGAAGAAGCCGAGTCGACGGTGGCATCGCATCTTCTAGAGCTTCGCCGAGATTGAGTCCGAAACGCCATGGCTTCTGTATCTGCTCAAACTCTGCAGCTCCCGAAGCTTCTCTGCTCTTTCTCTCCGCCTTCTCGCCGTATCCTCTCTCGATTCTCCTCCGACGTCTCGCCCTCAAGTTCCTTTCTATCTCCACGGCTACCATGTCTTCGTCAAATTCAGTCAACAATTTCAGTTCCAGGAGTTCTCGTCGTTGCAAGGGCTTCAGCTTCCGAATTACAGTGCATCGGCGAGATGCTCGGCGAGGTCAGCATCTGTACCGCCTCCGGCGAGCCTGTATCGCAAGGTTCTGATTGTTATATTGTGGTCCGATTTAATTTTTAATATCTACAAATTTATGTTGTTGCTACACCATACACAGATTATGGAATTAGTCCAGGACTTGAGGTTTGAAACAGCTTCCAGCAAAATCAAGGCAACTCCAGATGGGGAGTATCTTATTGCATCATGTCTTTTCTTTAAACTTGATGTTTAGATGTGTCCTTTATTTTACCATCTTCAAAATTGAAACTAGAAAGAAGAGTGAGAATAGTTAACTGTTTTTCCATTCAAATCCAGGTATATACCCACCACAAGTTAAAGTATATGAGATGAATCAGCATGCCCTTAAATTTGATGGACACTTGGTATCAGAGAGTAGATTTTGAGGTAATTTTTTTATCACTTCTCGAGTCTATTTTACCTGTACTACTAGTTGATTTTGGGAAGCACTATCTTTGTGTTTATACAGAACATTTGGATACACAAACTCTTGGTTGGTGTTGTAGGTTTGTAATCTAGTTGGACTGGGTCTTGATTTTCATTTTGTTCTACAATTGTTGGCCATGTATGTTTTCCAATTATACAGATGTGAGTTGTGTCTCTGCAGTTGTTACCTAGAAATGATCTGCTGGTGTTGTCGTTTGTACTGATTGTGAAAATTGCATGTGTTGATGAATTGTGTAGTGCATCTTTTAGACTCAGGACTTGGATCAGAAGAGTTGAAGAAATCAAATTGAAGAGTTGAAACAAATAAATTGAAGTATGTAGCAGAGTCCGTCCAACGGTCAATGATGGTGGGCTAGTTAGACATGCCCATGAAGCTAGCAGTTGGCTCCAAACGGACAAAACATATCTTTTGCAGTGATAAAAGAAAGGTCCATTAATGAGGATCAAGAACAGCATTTTTTTTTTCCAGTTGACAGGGCCGGTCGACTTTCCCGAGGAACCTGGGGCCGGTTCCAGACAGGCTGTGCGTTTTGTCGGTGGATTCACTTGGGTCTGTACCTGAGTGCATAGTGAAATTCCGGTAAATTGTGTGCAAATAGAGCTCCAAACAATAAGCTGAACGCAGGAGGAAGATTTATGATTGATAGCTTGTTAGCTTCATCAATTATTCGACCCGTATAGAGGGAGCAACCATACTTCAAACAGTTTCTAGAGGGCCATCCAGGTTGAATATTATATTGAGGACCCAAAGACAAACAAAGGTTTTATAAAACCATGTGGAAGTTATTTTGTGAGATTCGGAAGGAAGTCGGAATAAGTGGTGTCTTAAACGACATGATCTACGAAAAAACAGTGGATAAATACGCGGAGATTACAAATTACAATGTCCAAATATTTTCCAGTACGACTGTGGATCCCGAATATGAGGGAATCCTAGAGATGAAGAAGTAAATAGAGTTGTTGACTCATGTCAACTTAAACGATAAGAGAGAACGCTTTAACGCAAAAGTTGAAGAGCTGGAAATTACATATCAATCTTGCAGGGATACAGAGGATAAGGAGAATCAAAAAGTACATGAACCTAATTCGAGTCATTTATCTAGTGAACAATAGTTTTAACAATTTAGTAATTTCTCTCATTGCCAAGACCACACTTTATCCATGTAATTGATCTTGAGTTAATGTAAAATCGAGCCCGATATACCGTTAAGCTCTATCTAGTAAGGTCTTTTGAAGCCAACTTTTAGAAATTTTTGTTATAAAATTAAATGAGTCTTTTAGAATTGAGAAAAGTAACATAATGAATAAATAATTTTATTATAGACATGATGACCTCCTTTGTATTCTTTTCCTTCCATAATAAAATTAACCATTATCGAAAACCGTCCCGTTATGGATGCTCTAAACTAGTGCCTGGTAGGTGCATTAGTAGAGGTCACCCCAAGCAATAAGTTAGGTCCTCACTCCTCACCTAGCTTCATTTGTGTCCAGTTTGGACATAACAGCTATGTAGTAGTGTGTGGAGAGGTTGTGTTATTCTAGGAAACTGACAACATGGATTGTCACAAAATGTTATTTAAGAGGGCCTATCTGCTTGGCACCAATAACAGTGACTGGATTTTTTTATTGTCAATTGTGGCAATTTAAACATTTTAATTGCTCTACATATATATAATCTATAAATGAGAATTTCCAAAACCAAATAAGATCTGAGATGATGGTAGATAATCTATTGTCATCAATCACACCTTGCAGACATTCTGGCTCAGCAGACGTGTGCTACAGTACAAAGCTGCAAGCAAGCCTTCAACAACCTGCAAAGACCTACTTTTTTGTGCCAGAGATTTTCAGCCTATCAATTCAACTCTATGCTGTAAATGTGATATATATGACAAACACCAAATACAGACAGCTAAGCTTGCACCATACTCGTGACTTCTCATAATTTACATTAAAGTTTAACCCTAATACTACACTACAGATTCCCAGAATCACCTGTCCCCAAAACACCATTTGGTGGACCTTCTGCCTCAAAAACTTTAAGATCAAACCTGAATATATCTCCAAAAACTGGGAATTCCTTCTTTTTCAGTTTTTCTTCACATGAGTAGTTCAGCTGAGCTTGAAAAGTTGGTGCTGCTGTCAAGCTCCTTGTCAGTCAGAAACTGTGAAATGTCAATGGCCGTTGGCTTGACTGCACAAGGTTTTATGGGTGGAGCTGGAAGGAGTGAAACCAGAACTCTTGCCACCTCGTGCATCGCCGGTCTCTCTGAAGGATGTCTCTTGGTGCAAAGCAGAGCAAGTTGGAAGGTCTTCCTCACATGAGCCAAGTCCAAGCATGTAACCGAAACCTCAGGATCAACAGCTTCCATCACCGTGTCATTGTCTACCTTTGATAATATCTGGAGCACAATGCAAGAAAATCCATAAATTTCATACAAAAAAATAACAAATAAATTAGCACAGGAATCGATACACATACCAGTTGATGCAAGTTAGATTCATTGTCCACTGGTTTCTTTCCAGTCAGCAGCTCCAGAAGAACAATCCCGAAACTGTAGACATCAGACTTCTCATTGAGCCTCGAGGTCCTGGCATATTCAGGATCAATGTAGCCAATTGTTCCCAGAACAAAAGTGGATGCATGTGTTTTGGCAGAAGGTATGCACTTGGCAATCCCGAAATCTGAGAGACGAGGCTCAAAATTCTCATCAAGCAGAATGTTTGAGGACTTGATGTCTCTGTGGACAATCCGGGGGTTGCAATCATGGTGAAGATAAGCAAGCCCTTGTGCAGCTCCAACTGCTATCTTCAGGCGTGTTTCCCAATCAAGTTTCACCTTCTTTGATGGCCCTGTAGCATCAACCAATTGTTAGTTACTGCAAAATAGCAGCTAGCAAATGAAAATTATAAAAAGAGAAGGTTACTACTAACCATGAAGAAGATCCCAAAGAGAGCCATTCTCCATGTAATCATAAAAGAGAAGGTTTCCAAACGACGAGAGTGAATATCCATGGAGGCTGACTACATTTCTATGTCTGATGCTACCAATTGTTTCCAGTTCTGTCTCAAATTCCCGAAAGTTATGTGGGCAACGGTTGTAAAGTCGCTTGATTGCAATTGGGCGGGAACTCTTGAGTACGCACTTGTAGACCGTGCTAGAAGCTCCGTACCCTATGATGTACTTCTCATTGAAATTCTCTGTAATTCTCATGATATCATCATAGTTGTGTATGGCCATATCCATGTGAAGAATTACAAGTTTTGGAGGACCTGCAAAAGAATAAGAAGCTTCTTTTAGGATCCATAGTTCTGTTTAGCACAATCATGATGTGTAAAGAAATAAGAACAAACATGCCTTGGATGGTTTTGTTAGATCCTTTCATTGGTTCTGTTGGTTGGTTGTATTTGTAGATTGCAACTATAACCATGGACAGTAGTGTGATAAAGCCCAAAGCCATGCAAATAACTGCGGTTCTGGAGAATAATGCTGAAGACCAAACAAAAATACCTATTACCATTAGGACGCCAAAAATCAATACTCGTTACAAAATGAATAATATGGTAATGTTAATGATATCATCTGATTGATACCTTGGGACTTGCGTACACTTGGACCACAAATTGATCCCAACCAGTTTCCACATAGCAATGGATTTCCAATGAAACTGAAACATAAACAATTGTGTCAGCCAAATTCAAAGTAATAAGCATTGTCCCCCAATCTCATCTCTGAGATAGGATTATACCTATCTGGTGGGAACCGAGAGAAGTTCTTTGCCGGAGGTATGAACCCTGACAAATTGTTGTAGGAGACATTTCTGAAAATACATCACTTGGTGATTAGGAGCGCTTCAGAAACACTATATGTACAAATAAAAGAGCAAATGGAGAAAGGATTTACAGTGAGGCAAGACTGAAACAATTGGTGAGCTGATCAGGGATTCTGCCATGGAGGTTGTTGTTCTTCAGAATTCTGACCCAATCCCAACAAGAAATGAAACTTCAGAACAGTTCAAATAAAATTTTGCCAAGAGTTAAAGTCTACAGATAGAACTTACAGCGTCTCAATGTTTTGCCACTGACCCAATTCTGCAGGAATGCTACCAGAAATATTATTGAATGACATATCACTGCAAACACATACAGCATAATAGTTACAAAACCAAGAACGCAAATATTCATCATTAATAAGCCAATAATTTTGAACTCACAATGTTTGAATGCTTCTCAGATTTCCAAATTCAGCAGGTAATATCCCATCAAGATGATTACTGCTTAAATTCCTGCATAAATATGTATAATGCACAAATTAGATTCTGTCAAGTCAGTGAATCATGTGGTGATGTTTCAAATTAAAAACATGCCGCTATAACACACTTACAGGATAAGGAGGTGCTCTAGATCCCCGACAGAAGCGGGAACAGGACCAGAGAAATTGTTGCTAGAGAGATCACTGGAGATATGGAAGAATTAAAGAGCTTCTTGAATGTGATTGTTGGTACCAAACAAATAACATTTCAAAGAGAAGAAAACATACAGTGTATCAAGATTGATAATGCGCCCTAGCTCAATCGGAATCCTGCCTTTGAAATGATTTGCTGAGAAGTTTCTGAATGCACAATAAGATTTCAAAAGTTAACATCCATAGTAGATAAAAAATAAGCATTGCTACACAAACTGCATCAGAACTTACAGGTAAGTCAAACTCGCCAGATTCCTGAAACTCAGAGGAATTGATCCATTTAAGCGATTACCATGAACATTGCTACAGAAGGTTAAACACAACCCAATTCAGTAATAATTGCCATGAGGTCAAACAAGAACCAAGTAACGAGTTACAAAATTGGTATCCTACAATTGGTTCAACGCTGTGCAGGAGCTGATATCATGTGGAATTGGCCCCTCAAGAAGATTGTTGGCAAGGTTCCTGTTACACGGTATAATTAACAGGTTAATACTATCGAGGGACATAGAAGTGGTTTGGAGGAGGAAATAGTTACTAACAATTCAAATAGTTGCTCCAGCTTCCCAAGTTCAGCAGGAATCTGACCAATTAACTGGTTTCCATTTAACTGCCTGTGGAACATTTACAGATCAGATTTCTCATACATGAAAGAAAAATAGAATTCAATATATAAATGAAATTCATGTAGAGTTCTCACAAATAGCTTAATTTTGACATATTCCCAAGCTCAGGTGGTATAGGACCAGTAAGGTTGTTTCTATGGAGGTATCTGACATAGCAAACAAATGTATATAAGGCCCTTGTGCACAATACAGTAATGGCTCATAATAAAAAATAGCAGAACTCACAGTTTGCCAGTGTATGATAAGTTGCCAAGTATTGGTGGAATAGGCCCAGTGAGTTTGTTCTCACTCAGATCCCTATAAAAAAACGAACAAAAATGATTACATATACATCCATATAACATAATTCAAGACATAACCATCTGAATTAATCATTCCATGATATTCCGCCTTTAGAACACAAACATCAAACATTTACTTACAGGACAGCAAGGGCTTGCATTAGACCAATGACCTCTGGAATTTTCCCGGTCAGTCTATTACCTTGGAGCGACCTGTGAAAAAGAGTGGTGAGCACCTATAAACTTCTAGGATCACAGATAGCTGATTTAGCCAAGCATTTTAATGATCGGCCTGAAGGTCCAAGCAAACTGAGTAAGCAAATAGAGAAGAAAAAAATTGAGCTTTAAGAGAGTACACTTACAAAGTAGCTACTTGCAGGAAACCGATATTGTATGGGATCTCCCCTGTTATCTGATTATATGATATATCCCTGCATGACCCCAACAAAGCACAATAATAAACACCACAAAAAGAAACAACTAAATTCAAAAGTTGGTGCATCCTGAACACTTACAGAATTTGAAAGCTTGTACAGTTCCCAATACTATCTGGAATTGTGCCGGTTAGGTTATTGCTTCTAACATCACTGAATAGAAGTTGAACATCAGAATAGATTGATCAATGAAAATTGGATGTATGAGAGGATGTATTGAAGATAAATATTCTTACAAGTACCACAAGCCCGTCAACTGGCACATGTCAGGGGAGAGCGAACCAGTTAACAGGTTTCCCCGCAAACCACTGTTAGGAATATCAATTGCAAGGATGTGTTGTTAATAAATAAGTAAACACTTGCAGGTATTAGGATGTGAACATTATAAATTTAGTGACAAGACTGAAAGAAAATGTATGGTACAAATACTTACAGGTATTGCAATACTTCATTCCAATAGATTAACCTAGGAATCTCTCCAGTTAAATTGTTCATGGCAAGATCACTAAATAACATAGTAACAAAGTAACGTCAATTTCTGCTAGGTAAATTTAAACAGCAAAATCCACCAGAAACAAGATTGATGAGAATGGTAAAGATATGAATGAACAAGATGACAAAAACCAGTCAAACTCACATAGTTTTTAGGTTGGGGATCTGAGTTAATGTTGAAGGGATTGGACCAGTCAACAGATTCTGCTTCAAAACCCTGGATTGCATAAGTGGTTCAGCTAAATAATAGAACACTCAAAAAAACTTTGGAGCTGCAATAAATTACCCAAGCACAAATCAACTCACAGAAATTCCAGTTGCTTCAGCTTGGATATTGAAAATGGAATGTCTCCATATAACAAATTCTCAGACAAATCCCTACAGTTTGAATCCAAATTCCCTTGTAAAATCACTGGTCATGTACAAAGCACAACTCAATCAAAACAGAAAACAGATAAACAAAATCTTACAGATTCACCAGAGACACACAATTTCCAATCTCATCAGGGATTTGACCAGTCAAGTTGTTCCCATGCAAGTCTCTATCATTTACAATCCATTAAACGTTAATAAATAACCCTAAGAATCGTTAAACTGGCTTAGACAACAGCTTATGAAAGCAATAACAAGCCTATCCTTGTAACGAAACATACATGGACTGTAAATCGCGTAAATATCCAATAGCCGGCGAAATCTCTCCACCCAGATTCAAATTCGAGAGGTTCCTTCAACGAAACAAAGAGAGTCACTAGCAGATTCAAACTCAGAGAACCAAATGGTGGATAATCTGAAATGGGTCTTGACATAAAGGACCAAAACTTACAATGAAACGACGGAGAGAATGATATTGTCGCAGAACACTCCTCTCCAGGAACAGAAATCGCTATTGTGTGCATCGTCCCAGTCGAGCAAAACATTAGCTACATTGCTGAAGGAAGCCTTAATCGACATGAGCGCTTTACCTGCAAAACCCCATTTCCGACTTCACGTTAGACCAAAAAGCTTGTATTTTTATCAAAGCAACCAAAACGACAAGCAAAAGAACATCCCATTGAGTATCTCTATTTACGCAACAATGGGAACTACACATTCTCAGCTCCGGGAAAATGGTGGAAATGGAAACGACAATAACAATGAAATCATGTGAAAACAACCGACACACTGGGTCAAAAATGAAAGAAAAGAGGATTTGGAGCCTCCACAAGTTCCCACATACAGTTTCATACGATTTTTATCACTGACCAAGCTACAACTCTTTGGGGAAGGAGAGAAACACAAAAATCTGAAGAACCCACTTCAAAATACACCCAAAACACATGAAATCCTGGATTTACGACCCAGAAAAATAATGTAGATAGAGAAAGCTACGACCTTGACCATCGAGCGGCTTAGCGAAAGGAAAGAGTAGCAAAAACACCATAGCCAGCACCAAGCTCACAAAAGCCCTCTTCTTTCCGAAGAGAAACATAGCATCCACCTCCATTGGCACGCAAATAGGAACCAGAGAACACGAAGCAGAGCAGGGAGGTGCAGCTGAAAATGCACCAGGAAGAAGAGAGAAGAGAAGCAGTATTGAGAGAGAAGTAATATAGAGCAGGCGTTTGGCGTGAGGCGTAAGAAAATAGTAAAAACAGAGATGTTATGAAGAGAGAGAAGAAGAAGCAGAGACAGAGACAGAGACAGAAAATGTGGGTAAACGGCGGTGACGAGACGTTAGACAGCGGCCGTCATTTCGTAACGTTTCCCGATAATCTTCTCACGATTTTTTCCACCCATTTCCGCGGCGTCTACTCCACGCGCCCACAGGCTAGACCGAAATTGATTTGGAAAATCTCTAGGGGCAGACTAGCGACGATTTTATTTTAATTTCCGAGCAAACAAACAAGAGAATGTAACTAAATATAGAGGAAATTCTATTTCTACACTCTTCTCAGCAAGTGTCTTTTGTTTTGCGGCCCCAAACGTTATCTTCTAAACTCTATTTGATTTTAATTTGAGATCATCTTGATCTGGTGTGGGGTACTCTAATTAATAGAAAAAAATAAAATATTAATCATATAGAAAAAATGAAAAACTATTGTCATAATTTGATTCTTACTATAGATTTTTAATACACTTTTCCTCATTATTTTAAACTTCAAATAGTTAATTTGATCTCATTGGGAATATTTTGTTTTTTTAAAAAATCATTTGGATTTTATTTGTTTAGTCATGTGTCGGAACTCGGAAGACACTACACACATACGACCGAGTCATTTGGATACCTTCTCCATTTAGGTTTACAACGAAATAGTATAACGAGAAATTGAAAAAAAATGGCCTTGTAAATGATAATCAAGAGTCATTTGCAATCTTTAACAATTAAAAAAAAATAAACAAGAGACGTTCGTCAATGCTTTGCTTTGTATAGTATTGGGTTATCAGTTTTCACAATAATCTACTCCAATCTTGTTCTTTAACCGAAGACAACACTTTCCACATGTTCAAGGCCTCGGCAATAGTGATGTATGAAGAACCTTACTCCCTCAAGCATAACGTAGTCCTGCCATCGTACATTTTTTTTTTTTTGAGTTTCGATCTATAGCGTCCACAAACCTCTTTTTGGTATAAAATAATGAAGAACTCTCTTTGCTTGTCATCAGAGATGTCTCGTCTCTTTTTAGTTGTAATGCATTAAGCTCTTGTGATCCAAGTGTAAACCCTTTCCCTATATTTGCATAGTGTAACTAGTAACAAATCCACAGTTAAAATCCCCACCTAACGGAACAGAAGTATTCAAATCAAATAAAACAAAAGAAGGATTGGTAATTAATCTCAACAAGGCACAGCCAGCAATAACATGTATAAAGCTGCTTCGCCCCCTTGTTGTATTGTAAAAAAAATAATCCATATTAATTACTCTCTATCCTTTTTAACCTTTTAACATAATGTTGGATCGAATCCCAAGATGAATCCCCAGCCGTAGGATGAGGTATTTGTGTGCTTACAATTTGCAATGCTCTGTTTCGGGTTAATAAGCTCAAATTCCAAACCTCACAACCCAAAAGCAAAACCACAGTTTTCTTTTTTGAAGAAGAAATTGACCGACCAGCTCTTGCTGCTCGGAATAATAATATATATTATTTTATCATTTTTTTAATTTTGTAACTATAAAAGGCATGTAATGATGCTCATGTTATGTTCTTTTTAACAAAAATAAGAAATCGGTTACTTTTTCAGCTATTACTGCGTGCAGAGGCAGAGGGTAGAGGCCTAGGCTGAGGCAGTATATGACACGTGTCAATATATGAATAGGCTTGGCGTAGACCGTAGCTCTTTGACACTGTCAACGTTGCTTTGGAAACTATTGGGATTGACGTGATTTTTATTTTATTTTATTTTCGATTGCCTTTTATTATTATATAAACGAAAAGTGTAACATAATTTACTTCTCTGGATTCTTCGTCTTGCTCGTAATGATTGATAATCTCATTTTTTTTATTGACGGTATTGATTTGACTCGTTGAGTAAATATAACTCACAACTCATGAATCGTCAACAGTGTTCAAAATAAATTCGATATTCATATGTCTGATTTTGTATTTGAGTTATAAACAAACTAATTAGAGCGTTTGTATTGATGACTAAACAGACGATTGTTCGCGGCGAGAGCGGACGAGAGGTCGGAAGTAGGCGCGATGGGGGAAGTAGCGTCTGTGGCTGCTCGTGAGCGGATGTGACCGGACGCGGAGACGTCCGGACTCGAACGGACGTCTACTTG
>JAYMSU010001037.1:0-11370 GCA_036897765.1 Erodium chrysanthum | reverse complement strand
TGAGTACGTAAAACTCGAAAGTTAAACATAGTTAATAAAAGAACAAAAATGATTCATAATGTATAAATTCACGAGAGGGGCACACTTATCCAATTTTCTCTATTGCACTTATCGGTGTGGACAAAAGAAACCAAACTTCGCAAATGGGAATTATTTTCTTGTCATGCTATAGTAAAAAAGGACAATTATGAAGAGCACTTTCATCTATACAAAAACCATATTTGTTTCACCAAAACCCAATTTTATTAGGCCTAATGGCTCTTCTTGTTTTGTTGCATGATTTAAGAAAAAAATACATATTGATCAATCTTTTTACTATTTTGTCTCTAATGGTTTAGGATTCTTGTGGAATAATAGTAAAACCATCTAAGTTTTGAAAAATCATCAAGTGGATTTGCATAATGTTTCGATTACATTGACCGTAAGATACAGTTGGGGACAATTTTTATATCCAATTTCATAAAACCACCCTCAATTTAAAACACGGTTGTATAACTACAAAAAAAATAAAAAAATAAACTAATTTTTAAGTCGAGAGGCATGTTATAAAAATACCAAACATAAAATATTTGAAGTTTGTGAAATAAAAAGAGGTTTGAACAAAAGAAATATTTTGGTAGTATTTTTTGTAAACATGTAGATAAATCAAGAATCATGTGATGTGAATCAGACACATGGTTAGGTATATATACACTAAAGGTTCACATGAAATCTACAGAAGCGCAATGACCCAACAGCTCCAACAAAAATAGGGTCCATCATCCTGAAGCTAACCCATGCCAAGTTCATAAAAGAAATAAGGTGAATCTTCAAAACATTTCAGTCAATCGAATCTTAAAAAGTATCAAAGCTTTTAGCACTTAATGCAATGAGCTAACATTTAACTATGTGAGTGTGTGCTGTAATCAGCCATCACTTCAAAGGGAAGGTTTTTATTTTACCCCAACTTTTGGAATAGGGAAATAACCCTTGAGTTTTGCCAAGCAACAATCTCACTTAAACTAAGATAAGAGAAGAAGATCCACGCGAGCTCAACCTAAAAGTTCGAACTGATGGGTGGAAGCCTCGTTATACTTATATACTTGTTAATTTCTCATCATGTAGTATTCGATATATCTCTCGGTCTGTTTCAAAACCTGTTAGTAATACGAAGAAGAAAACCCAAGAAAATGAATACTATGGGTAGTAGATAAGGCCGGGATGAGGAGTAAGTAGGATCCACATGCAATTCCACTTCCATCACATGTTTTTTTGCAGATTGAGCATGAAGCACAATGTAATGGTGATCGGACTGATCCTAACCTTTGTAAAGTATGCCTTCTAAAGTCAATCTCTTTTCTGCATCAATCACTCACTACACATGACCAGGAGTGGAGCCTAGAAATTTTAGTCCAAGTACACTTCTCCATCATTCACGTCCCTCTTTTTCCATCACCAAAGTAGGGATGCCAAAATACTGTATCTCTTATTTGATTGGGGCGGGTCAGGACGAGGATTTTTTGGATTCGGGGAAGGAAAAACCCGCCTTGAATCCGATCTGTTGCTGCCCCATACATTATGAACACACTGTACAGCTCAAGATTAACCAGTATAATTCTCGGCACTAACACGGTGTACGAAAGGCGCATGGAACTCTGAAACCATCAAAGGTCAAAGCACCTTTGGCGCATGTTAACCAAAAACCAAGTTATGTCAAGTGTGGGGAGCAAAACTTGGTGGAAAATTCATCAGAGTAACAGATTTCCCACCTAAGAACATTGCACTATGAACAAGAAAGCTCGAGAAAAAACACAAACATGGCACGTAAAAGTTGTACCTTGTCTTTCAAGCTCCAATGTCCATGGGATACACAGTGCAGTTCCCACCTGCAAACTCAAAGTTCACAACACAATGCATAGAAAAAACCCACCATGTGATCTCCTCAGAGAACAATCTCAACAACCCATTTGGCCTTTTGGCCCGGGAGCCTAATTCTCAACCTTCTCGAAGAGGCTACATTACCAGAAGAGGGTATTACAGCTTGATGCATCACATTTAGTTCATTTACGAGTCTATGGGAAAACCCCACCATGCATAGAATGTTGCTCAGAAAAAAGAATAGCTTAGCTGACTATCAATTTTATGTCTTAATGGAGCACCACTTAATGGGGTTTACATGAGAATGTTAAGATAATACTACTTAATATTAAACACATAGTCAACCACATAAAAACTCTGAAAAGAGAAACGTATTATTCTTCATCAATATGGCAAATGATTACATCTTTTTTCGAAAGGAAGAAGGATTAGGCCCTATGCTTGAATCTAACCAAGCAAGAAGACAAATAACACAAAAGATGTAATATAAAAAAGTTACATATTCCCAGTAACTGCAGTGTTTCACTCTGAAATTTAGTTAAACCAGAAGGGCACAGAAGGTTGTGCTATAAAAATGTTTGTGAGTTTTATTTTGACAGATTAGTGGTGACGGGGATCAGGTCCTCCAGGACTTAGCCTACTGGGATGGATGCGCTTCCCGCTTAGCTCTTGTCTCCTGATACTTTCCTTCAACACCTCCTTTGCAGTCTGCATAAATGTCTGAGTGCTCGGTTGTTGTAATGGGGCGAGGGGACGAGTTTCAGAACATGAAAATAGAAGCAAAACGAGGACAGAGCAGAGGCAGAATCTGAAGCTAGACATTGTCTTACTCAGTGTTGTTCTGTACTGAAAACTACAAGTGTTTTGAGGCCTAAGAGCTACTATGGCTCATATATATAGCACTAAGATGGCTATTAAAAACTAAGGAGGTCAAACCAGATATAGTTTTTATTGGGTGGATGGCATTTTGGATTTCCAAATGGATTTTCCACGTAATCCTAAGTTGAATAGTGACACATTTGTGAAAATAATAATAATACAAGCTATAGATCCATTGCATCATGATGCTCACTCACCTACTGAAGTGCCTTTTTCCCCTCAGGAGTGCCATGTGGCTGCTCTCTCATTGCATTTTCAGAACAGGAATGATACTCTCATATTCTTTCAACTAAGTGTTTTGGTTTACTCGCACCGAAGGAATAAAAAGATACCACCAGGCCCCCCTTTCCAAATGAAGAATATCCTCGACACCTCATTCCTGCGATAAAGTTCCCAGAGAGGAAAGGTAAGTGTCTAGTCAGGAAACCTTGGCCTTATGCACCAGCTGATGTCGGGAAAGCCAACTCTTATTGGAACTGACTAATGCCAAGTAGAGAGATGGAGAAGTGTTCAAGGGTCTTGTCCAATGTCTACTTCTTCTTTTTTCTCTCTTCCCTTTTCGGTGTATAAGCCACCGAGTCTGCAAACCTACTTCTCTGTGTTCCATTCTCTTTTTTCCCCATTACCTAGCTTTCCCGACCCTATTCCATTCTTTTTCGAATTAGGCCTGTCTGCTTCTACGATCCAATTCTTTTAATGTCTTTCCTCATCTCTCCCACTTTGTAATTTTCTATGACTAGAAAACAAACCCTATCCCTTTTTCAGCTTCTCGTTGTTCTTCTGGTTGTACTCCAATAATTATTGGAGCACCCCACTTCCTCAATACAATACCTCTTCTACATAAATGTCCATACGTACATTACAAAGACCCCTAGCATATTCTATGTATCCGATCTTAAATGTTTCAGTGTAGACCTATTGTGAATTGATTTCTAGCTTCTGTGTGGTAAATGAATTGAATTTGGTAGCAAAATGTGATTATGCATCTTTCTACATTTCATTACCATGATAGGATAGACTAAAGCAGAAGTAATGGGAGGAACTATTGTAACGTCCTTGACAGCAAAAGTTATTCATTTTCTAATATATAAATTCTCTCATGGCTAGCAAGTGCTGCAAAGATAAGCACCATCTTGGTCTGCAAAATGACACAAAAAGACTATAAAAAGATAGAAGCTAGACACCTTCTATATATAATTCCCATCATCTCTCTCTTTCCACTTTTATGCAAATGGGTCCTATGAATCCACCAAAGAACAGAAATAGTTTTTTTTTTTATTTATAGTTCATGTAGTTTATATAATCTTTGGTCAGCTTTGCTTCCTAATACTTTATTATCTCTTCAATAAGCGGCTGTATAACACACAAGATTAAGATATATTATTATTAAGAATGGATTTTTATAATACCTATGAAATAACCTTAAGTAAAAAAAAAAAATTGGTTTAGGAAGGATAGATTTCAGTAATTTTGAATCATATGACATTTTTTCTGTCAGAAACTGTTTAGCAGAATAGTAAATAGAATCCAAACTCTATGGATTAAGAAAGAAACCTCATGATAATGATAGTTCCTGACAATCCAAATCGTGTTTGACCAGAATGAAGAGGTTACAATACCTAAAGATTACAGAATTAAGAGGTCTTAAAGGGTTTATCAGAATAGCAAATAGAATCCAAATGGTAAGAATATTCAGAAAGATACCTCCACAAGTAGGAAAAGTGATAATTATTAAGCAATTCAAATTGTATCTTACCAGAATTAAGAGGTTACAATACCTAACAATAGTTGGTTATAAGTTCGGTATATGAGGAAAAGACAAACTGCATGGTTCATCAAATGATTGATTACCTAATATTGTTAAACTAAATGAAAGTTATTGCTATAAGTTCTTCCAATTAACATCAAACTGAGACCTCAAACAAATCACCTAAACTGTACAACAAACTTTTATCTCCAATGATAATAAGTAAATAACAAGCTCAGGCAAGCAACATAAGAGTTTTATACTATCTAAATGTCGTCATATCATTGAGTGCATAAGTTAAATTTTACTTTCTAAAAGTTAGCAATTACTTTCTTGTATAATAAGTGTGCACCTTAACAACATTATCTTTGCTCAAAAAATTCTAAAAACTAGTCAAGTGTTTCTGTCCAAGTAAGAGTATGTGGTGGAAAGAGTTGCACATTATGCAGATGAGACACTTACCTGATAGAGGATGATAAAACATGTGAAAGCTTTGAATTAATATAATGCATAGCGTCCTATACTTCATAACCATCAGCCCACTAGCCCTATCTAACAAAAAAGTTGCTCTGCTTTATTTTCCATTTCAAACATCAGTTTTTATTACTTTTACCTTTACCACTGCATCAGAAGTTTTATTTCAACATTAAAGAAGTAAATTAAGCCACAGACATTAGAAAAGAGATATAGTTGACAGATAATAACAACCACCCGACAGTTTTTGTAGATATAGTAAATGAAAACATTATCATCTTCAGACATCTATATACCAAAAGAGACATTGAGAGCAAAAGTTAAAAGTTAAGAGATAAATAATGATATCATGAGCCCATAAATGATGAAGTTTTGTGCACTGACATTTCACACATACTCTAATAGTTTATATGATGAAAACAAAGACAAATATGGACAAAAGGTTAAGCAGTCTAAGGTACCCGACCTTGATTTGAAAAGGGTTTGACTTTGTACCTATATAGTTTATTGTAAGTGCTCCAAGAATGCACTAGCAAACCCTTATGATTGTTACTTGTGGTGATGAAATAAGATTATGTGTCAAACCTATGATGCCACAAGCAGTGCTTAAACTTGCTATTGGGCCACTAACCATGTAATTATCTTAGCACAAAAGAGACGGTGTGACCTAGGATAACTACTAATCTTATGCATAGACAAAACTAAATAATACTTGTACACAGCCCATAAGTGATTGATATGATGCTACAAGTTAGTTGGTCTTTCATAATCAACTAACTTTTTTAGTAGTTTCTTAAGAGCATTGTTCTTTCTAAAACTATTCTTTTTCCGTATTGTCAATATCAACTTTCATAGGATTTATGAACTTTGCATCGCGTTGATGTATAAATAAAGCTGTTCAATCTGTCAAGACAATTCATTTTTCATTTGCTACTATTTCAAAAAATTGAAAAGTAATGATAAACAATAAGAGAGGATTATCCCTTCCCAATTTCCATACTCATATCCATACCCCATAAGGTCTAAATATTTATTGTTAAAATATAAAATAGTACATCGAATAAAAATAGAGAAAAGAGATACATATGAAGGAAAGAGTCTAACCCAACTATTAAGATTGATCTTTTAGTTGTGGAGCTTGACCCGATAAATATAGTAAGATTTTAAAATTTTACATGATATTAAAGCCGGGTTGATTTGAGCATGGGGTAGTACTGGTCGTTTGGCTAGTTGTCACCTCTCCCCGTTGACTCTGATCAATATGCATATGGGTTTATGTGAGGAGAGTGTTGAAGTATACATAAATCCC
Source organism: Erodium chrysanthum (assembly GCA_036897765.1). NCBI lineage: Eukaryota > Viridiplantae > Streptophyta > Magnoliopsida > Geraniales > Geraniaceae > Erodium > Erodium chrysanthum. The sequence continues at coordinate 5,104 of JAYMSU010001037.1, read as the reverse complement.
ATAAGCTAGGAATTCTATAATAATCAATGTATAAGCTCGAAATTCTATAGTAATTAATGTATCTGAAGTCAAACATGTACTGGGAAGAGACCAATGCCTCTTATTCTCGAAGGCTTATAAAGGAAATGCCTAACAACTCATGACATCCATGGTTTCCCACGGTCTGTTCTGTTTTCCTGCCATTTTTGGCTTCACTATTTGAAAATTTACCAAACAAATTAACTGAAGACCTGAAATGGATCCCGCCAAAATCATGGTTAGTGTAGACATGGGTCCAACAACAGCTCTCCATCAGCAAAAAGGCTGGTTTCGAATTTCTACTATTTAACTGGGTAACCTATATTATCAAGCAAGCCAGAAGGCTTTTGTCAACAATGAGCATCAGAGAAGCAGTAAAACACTCAGTATCACCCACAAGTTCATAAGGATAATATGATTTTTCTTTTTCTTTACTTTCACATACCAGAAGCTTATTATTGTACACAAACAAATGCAACAGCTATAGAATCAATTGCGACCTCAAGAATGTTGCAATGCAGTACATAAACAATCTTCTTTACTAGTCAGACAGGAATGGCAATTTGTTCACAGCAGAGGGTGATCCATTTGCATTACCATTTTCATTGAAAAAGTCATCTGAATCATTACCTGCACGAATTGCTTCACCAGTTCTTTTGTTTCCTTTCATCCCAGATTGAAAGGGAAGAATCCGGAGACGAACATCCTGCTCTGAACCAACTTCCTCGAATTTTAGTTGGTATTCTTGAATGAGTTCCATCTGAAGAGACATAATGTAGGACGGCCTTGGGAGTAGATCTACAGGCTCCCCTTTAGGGATTACGACCTGCTCGATGGCTATTCTTGCCTCCTGTAATATGGACATATTCATAATGTAAAAATAGTATCATTAAGTTTATTACACGTGGTCATCAAAATTATATCAAAGAGAAGCTGTAGGTAGACTTAACACAAATTCCAGCATTCCAGGCCCAGCAAATATCTCCTAAAACATTTTCCATAATATAATGAACATCTTATGCAAGGTTACAAAAGTTTTCTAACTTCTTTTCTAGGGCTTTCTACCTCTTATGTAAGATAAATCGCACAAGTATCAAACGTATAGAACAGGATTATGAGGGTAAAACAGAAAAAAATTATTACCTCCAAAGCATCAACCTCCTCGGATGATTTAATATCTTCTGATCCAGAATTCAACAAACCATCTTCGTAATCTCTTACTAATGCACGTAGGGCCTTCGTTACTTGCACCAAGGAGTTTGTCTAGAAGAAAAATTGAAAACCCCGTGGTCAAAGAGCTGATGATATTGAATAATTGAAACTGAGAAGTGAGAAACCAATTAATAGTAATTACCTTTGTCACATAAATGGGTTTGTCTTGAGATTTAGCAAGATTATGAAAGCGGACATTTTTCTTGAGCTTGGACTGCAGAGCAAGTATCACATTGGCCTCACTGATGACATCAGTAAACTGAATCGAATCATCATCCATTTTCAATTGTCTGATCCCTTCTATGACACTGGCCTCCAGGATCTAGAATAACTTCTCACTCTGTAAGTTCCATATTCAATCAAATTTGTAATTTACTATGACTGTGAATCTCACCTTTCAAGATCAAACTCACATCTACAAAGAGGTGTTAAATTATTACATTAAGAAAACCTAGCCTTGACCTACTGGCAGAACAAACTTTTTATATCAAACAGTTAACGACCAAAATACATCAGATATAAGGCCATATGTCTCCCACATGCTGCTGTTGTTTTTAACTTACAGTTGTAGCCTCAATTTACTACAGCTGCATTGCAAGAGAATCTAGGAAAAAGAAATACATACTGAAACTCGTGCACTTAGGAGTTTCTGAAAGCTAAAGGGAACTAGAAATGTATACGTGCAATTTAAAAATAGAAAGAGGAATGATGTTACAAGTGTGCAGCCACAAGACAAGAGTTGATCAAATTCATTTTTGTTAACAAAATATTGTCTTTGTATAAGGAAGGTATTCTGATTCACCAAAAAAGTGCTAATGCTTGATTTCCAAGACCCTTTGGTCTTGGGTTCAGTTCTTGCAGGTGGCAGTATGCTTATCATAAAAAAAAAAAAATTGGCATTACACATCAACAGTAAACTACATCAGTTACTGCAAATAGCCGCTGACACTGAAGGAATCTACTATTCCAAATGGATTTGAAATTGACTAGTGATAAACATCATATGCATGATAAATAATGAAATCTTAATCAATGTCTGGACCAAGTAGCTCAACTGTAAACGCCACAGATACACATTAGGCAGTTAAAGTCCCAAAATAAACTTTCCAGACACCTTTTTAATTGTATTCGGAAACAAAATTGATGGTTTTCCATGGACATGATCCAAAATAACCAGAAGGCATAACAGTCCTTTTTTGTTAAACATGTTCCAAGGTGATGACATCTTACCCCATATAGAAACAGGCAGAGGTGTGTCCTGGGTTCAGAACAATTATCACCCACGAGAGACAACTCAGAAGCAAATTTATTATCGTCAACTCTTTCATAATCCATCTCAAAGACATTATCAACAATTGTATGGTTCTTAGTATCAGATGAAGTATGAAGTAAAGCTTCCATCAATGTGGCTTCTTGTGTTTCCTGAGAGTTCATTTTGCGAACTTCAACCTTTGGGAGTCGACCTTTGCCAACAGAAGAATAACAAGAAGTCATGCAATGAGGAGAGTGAACCAGTATTCCATTGCTATTATAAAAAATTGACTACCAAATAACATAATAGGGGATGTATACCTGAGAGAATAGCATCTACTGTTGCTTCTAAGCTGCGATGAACTCGTAGCTCGGTCTTTGAAATTATTTCAACACCACAACTAAATGTCGCGGGTCCTTTTCTCTCCAGCACCGTCTTCTGGACTCCCCTCCGGCTCGCCTCCTCATCCCCCAGGGTAACACTCTGGAATGAATGCATAAGTGTGACTCCCCAAATACATTAGCATCAGCAAACAACTTCTATGATGGTCCTTCATAAATATCTGATATCTCTAATTGAATACATGTATCTTAGATGTATCCATTTCATCTCTTTTTTTATTGGAAACAAAGGGAAATATTATTGAAAGGAGGGCGAGATCCCGAAATGGGATCAACACACATTCAACCGCCAAATCGGAAAAATGACAAACGAATCATGAATGACCAGGAACCAAATAACATAGATGTATCCATTTCATCTCTAGTACCACCATTAAACTTTTCTAGAAACGTTGTCCCATGACTTGTGGATCAATAAAAAAATTTCACTGGCAAATGTCATAGCATCTAAGAATTAGTTTGTCTTTCCCTCTATATTGTTTCATAAGCCCTCTCAAATGGAAAAATAGCTACTATAGTACACTTATCCTATACATATTAAGTATTACCTGGTTATTGGAGTCAACTATAGTACACTTGTGCAGTTATATAAAAGTACCATACCTGTATTCCTCCAACAAGCATCTCCAGCGAAGGATTCATCGTCAAATTTTCTATAGTGATTCCATGAGCAGTAGCAACTAGCTGAATTCCACGTTGTGCAATTGTACTTGCAGCCATGGCTTCAAGCTTTGTTCCAATTTCATCAATTACAATCACTTGAGGCATATGGTTTTCAACTGCTTCTATTAATACCTGAATCATAATGGTTTCCAGGATGTGAAAAACTTGACCTATTCATACAAGTGGCTTAATACCAAGTACTGATGAGAATATCAGTTATTCAATGAAACTTTTCAATCAATGGCTCTGAACTGAGAAAAATCACTTCTTGTTAACAAAAATATATTTTAGAACTGCCAAATTTTTACATTAACCAAATAAAATGAATGAATTAATGGGACATTCAGTAGTTTGGTATCGGGAAGTACAAATGAGTGGGTAGTGAACCATGGCGTATTCTGTTTTTAAGACTAGTTAATACCTTATGTTGCATGTCATTATTGGGAACTTGCATCCTACGAGCATTGCCTATTCCTGCATGTGGTATATCACCATCACCTCCTATCTCATTGGATGTATCAACAATCATCACACGTTTCTGGCAATCATTCGCAAGCATCCTAGCTATTTCCCTGTACATGTATGAAAAGTAGATTGTCACTATAAGTGGCTGAATGCACATATCAGAGTTATAAACTTCACTTTAGCAGAATATGACCGAATACAATATAGCGGATTTAATGATAACATTGATAATTTCAGTAGCAGTTATTGAACTCTCTCTAGGCCTGTAGGCCAAAGTTAGAGAGAATCTGCTGAACACATGCTCTTTCTGGCACTCCAGAGGTATAAGGGTTAACAAGGCAATTAAAGAGAAAGTCGCGGCTACTACCTAAAGCAAAAGAAACAATGTGCTAGTATCAGCAAATCTCAAAGTTGGAATGACAGCCACTGACCGTATAATTGTAGTTTTCCCAACTCCTGGAGGCCCAATGAGCAACAAAGAAGATCCATCTTGAACCAAATCTCGCAGTAAATTAGCACTTCCTGAAATGGCCCGACCAACCCGACAAGTTAAACCGATAATTGCACCCTTTCTATTCCTAATGCCACTAATCCGGTGTAATGTCCGGCTAATGCCTGCTCGATTATCAACTGCAAAGTCACCAACCTGTAATATGAAGTATCAGGCAATACCATCAATTGAATTCTCAAAAAGAGGCTAATTTTGGTTCGACAAGTAGCTTGACTTAAATGGTGACAAAGATGCCAAATTTAGTGTCACCCACATCACATAAAACCTCATACATGGCACAAATGATTTTCATCAAACATGTGATAAGCAAGAAACATTCGCACCAACAAGAGTAATTTTATTTAGAGAACCAGCTTGGCTAAAATGACTACAGATATGCAAAATTGAGACTCATCCACAACATGGTATCAAACTTCACACATGATACAGAAGCATTTCACCAAAAGGGTGTTAGGCAAGAAATGTTCTCACCTGAGAAGTAGCATGCTGAATGTCCTCAACAGATATTGGGCAATCTGACAGAACAAAGTCACCGGTCGGAAACCGAGCCAGAGGCTTCCGACCCAAGTCCATAACCACCTC
>JAYMSU010001036.1:0-11372 GCA_036897765.1 Erodium chrysanthum | reverse complement strand
TTAGGCCTATTTTTGGCCCTTTTACCTCTAGTTTGGCGCCCCTCATCAACCACCACCCATTTACTTCACATATCCATGATGGTTGTTGGTAGGAGTGTTTGTGGGTTGGTGACCTTATGTGGAAGTGGATGGTCATCTGTCCGCATAGATGCGGATTGGTATCTTTTGAATTTGTAGAAAAATATTTGATGAATTTAATCCGCACGGATTATAGGTGTATTGGATCCAATCTGCACAACTCGCAACTCATATAATTTCATTAAAAAGTCCACCCAAAACTTAAGAGATAAATATTTTACAATATTTATGTGCATGAATCAACGGAAATTACCATCTCCGTCTTGTATTGCAATGATACATATACGTAGTTTCCACAAATCCACAAATCAAACTATATATCTTGAATTTCAAGAAATCCACAAATCTCACGAGAAGCTTGTGGACATGCGGGTGATCCGCGAATATCATGCAAGGGATCCGCAATTCACACACAAAATCTGTGAAGATTTTTTTCAACGATAAGGTGTGGCGTGTTATGATTTTTGAAGAACAAAGTCACTTGAATATTTGAAACAAAGTTCGTGTGTATAGGGAGAAATCTGGAAGATGAAGTTCTGAATGAAGTGTAGGGGTAAATTTATATTAGGGGAGTGAGACATAAGGGGAGAAGCTGTTGGAGACTAGCCATTGAATCTCCAACAACTCTTTTCGTTTAGACGAAATCGTCACGTGACAGCGTGAGGTTCATTCTCAGAGTTAAATTCGCCACAACTCAAAAGAATTGGGTGACACATGTTTTATCATCTGTATACTATTGCGTTCATCGGACAAATGCAACACCTTTTCACCCGACCACTTTCACACAGTCCAATGAAATGAATGAATTCGCCGACAACATCGCCGTCACATCATCCCACAATGTGAATGCTCCCAAGAGATTGGTGCCACACAATGACCAAACCTTAGCGATAAGCCCAGCTGTTTGTGGACACGAGAAAAAAGAGGAAGATATTTGTGTGATAGCCAACCAAGTAGGCCCCTAGTCTCTCCTTCATTTGCATTTACTCATCACACAGTGTCGATTGTGAAACATCGCCACCATTATCTGTTTCATCATTATTGATGCGACACTGTTAAGTTCCCTCTTCTCCTTATAACCCATCTTGGCCTCAGTCCAAACCCATCTTCTATCCTTCGTAGCGATAAGTTCGAGTCCTGAACCCTGAATTCTGAACCCTGTCTTAACGATGAGCTCGAGTTCTGAGCCTTGTGATCCGAGAAGTGGCATCGAAACGCTCCAGCCCGAGATCATCCGCGACATACTCTCGAGGCTTCCCGTCTCTTCTCTAGTGCAATCCAAGCTTGTCTGCAGAGCTTGGCGCGACATAGCGCGAGCTCGCATGTTGTCGCTATGCATCTCTCTGGCGAAGCTCACGACGATCAGCACTCCGTTCTGCAATCTCAGCATCCCAATGGAGGTGAGCCCGTAAACCGCAAGAAAGAGGCTCAATCCTTGCCTTTCTTGATCTTGTTTCAATGGCTATGATGATCTGATATGTACAAGGTTGTGCCACGGACAACCTTTGTCTAGGAAAATCTTCAATAATCGTAGAGTTTTCTGTTACCTTTGGTTTGACATGTTACGAGTTTAAATCGGAATACGTATGAAAAAGTTATGGTAAGTCGAAGATCTGTGGTGTGCTTGTTCTTTGTTACTTCAAACACTATTTGTAGCTCAAACCCTTAAAATATTGTTCCCTCTCTTCTATAAATGTAGATGTACAATTTTAAATTTCAATCCTCATTCCATGGAGAACCAATACAAAAAATGTTAGGATGTACGCGTGAGTCTCATATGAGATTGAGTCTCACATCAGATAAGTATGAGATAAAAGAATGATTGATATACAAATTGGACACATGACCTAATAGGTTAGTCTTTAGGTCAGGTGGAGTAACCCATTTGTATATCATGAGTTTCTGTTTGTGTCTTCCTTAATAAGGCCCCGTTCTCCCCAACAGGAAATACATAGATCTGAATCATACATATGCTGTTGTGCTTCTATCTACAAGCCATTTTTGCAACAAGATTAACTTATGGTTCGTACGTATTAATAAGATTGTTTCTACTAAGATTCGAATTCCGATCCTCCGTTATGTTGGATGGAACGGAGTTGGTTCATCCTGAAATGTTAGCTCATAAATGCTCCATAGATGCTTGTTTTATGTTTGGTGAAGTCCTCCCCTAATGAAATATAAAGGCCATGAACTATGAATCCGTATAGATTTTTCTGTTTGGTAAGTAGGGTTTTGATTAAAAAGTAAGACTTTCGATTCATTGGACTAATTGGTAGTGGGAAATTTGCTTTCCTTGAGATAACGTTGTACTAATTTGCTTTCTTTCGCAATCGGCTTGAGTGCAAATGAGCTAGCAAAATCATCGTTGGGAAACCGGATCTATTTGAGGAACCACAAATGAAGTGGACGACATATATTTTTAGGGTTAATGACAAAAAAAAAATACAGTACACTAGACACATTTTGTAATATTTTAGCAATGGAAAGCTTTAAACCGGTAGTGTCGGGGACAATCAGGATCACAAGGGTGTTGGGATGAATTCACACTCTTGTTTTGTCTAGGATCATCATCGTCGAGACAGATTACTTGGTGGTGAAGTTGATAGTTCGAGATTGTAGACATGTGTTACAAAACCTACAACAAGCTACACTAGTTTATAAGAACTAAAAATTAAATAGAGCTACTCATTGATTAACCGGTCTGACTCTACCGATGATAGACGGGAGGGGTGGATGATTCCTACCCCTTAATTATTGTCCATAAGAACAAGTAACTTTTTTACTATTAACTCTACACTTAAATTTACTGTTACTTCACACTTTAATCTGACCTAAAACTCATTCATATACAGTATCTAATGTGGTTCACGTGGTGTGCAACTTGATGGGACCACCAAACCATCTTCTCAATAATCACCACCTCAAAAGTGGACCAAAAAATACGAGTACCTGGTACATTAGAGCATTTATAAATTATAATGGACGCCTCCGATGAGACATCCATGGTCGGAAGTTGATCGCGGTCTTTAATGATTTCGATCAGAAGTCATTCCCGACACTCGATATTGGAGATAGTTTATAACGCTGTTCCGGTCTCAGATCTATCTGTTCTAATTTTCTACTTGAAATATGTCACACATCACAGGTATATGAAAAAATTAACTAGTTGATAGCTTTAATAAAACTTTCGCCCATGAGTTCGAGTTTTTGAATTAATTGAGCAATAAGGTCGACTTGAATAGTAACCCTTTAATATATTCCCCTAAGCATGCCAAGATGATTAATCACATTAAGAAAATTAAGAAATTAATCAATCCAGCAATGAAGATCAACATGTTCAATCAAGTTGTTTTGCAATAGCTCTCTTTGTGCAATGTACAGTTGAGTTCTGAGGACATTCATGTGTCCGATAAAACATCATATTTGACAACTTTTCCTAACGAGTTTCTACTTAGAAAGATACAACCTTAATGTGCAGAGTAGTTTCCATATGTAAAACAACATTTGATATGCATGAAAGACTACACAATGCAAAACAGTATACGAGCTTACCGATATGAGAGGATTCTTCAAACTCCAAGAGCATTGTCATGTGATGGATTACCTCTTAGTTACTTCACCTCTCAGGCGTGCCAGTACAGATTTCTCACCCGTGAGGGACTCGACCAACCCTTTCAGATAACAAAAGCAAGTCAATGTCTAGCTATCATACTGATTCAAGTTAATGACGGACTAGAGTTTGAACCCGGGTGTAAGCAGTCTTATGGATAAGAATTATAAGTTTGATGCTCTTTGCATCTACATAAACAAATGACTCCAAATCTTAGTACAAACAGAAACAAAAAGAAATATACCATTTGTATAGTCTCGGCAGTCATGACGCCCTACTCTTAAATCAGTGTCCCAGGCATCATTGAATTGCAAGGCCATATCTACAGCCCCAACTTTGGAAGCTCCGACAAACCAGCATTTGCTTCTTGGGAGCTTTGTCAATTTCCTTGTTAGAACAACTCCTAAGAAGATGAAGAGAAGAAAAAAAATTGCATTTTCAAACTGAGGTGATTCCGGTTCCCAAACCCTTATGCAAATTGAAGCCTAACTATTACTCTCAAGACAGAATGTAAGCACTTTGCTTTGCAGGTAACACAAGTTTAGAAATTTAAGACGGGATTATCTAAGCTGTGTCAGATTTGCTTAATCTTATAGATAATCCATTTAATCATCATCTAATGCCAGCAACTATATATTGGACCAACAGATATAAGTTTCCATTAACTGTCATTTAATGCAGAGCGAAAATGTCTAGGTGTGTTTCATATTCGTGAACATTATATAAAACCATCCTGATTTGCAGAAGCTCCAATCAAAATGCAGTAACTCTAACATGCTCACCTGGTATTGCTCCGCCTGATAGAACATCAAGTGCAGCATATATGTTTTCAGGATCTTTCGGTTGAAAGTCAAACACAATGACCTGCAGAAAAGAATAAACTCCATTGCAATAACCAATATACAAATAACTCGTACCACACCCTTTCAAAACAAACTCCTTAAAACATACATAAGCAAGTTAAGAGAATCGTTCAATCCGTGATATTGTACTTTGTCTCTATAAACTCAAACTAAAATTCAGTGACCTGATTTGTCATCCTAAAACTATAATCGGGCCTTCAACTATCAGTTTCAGCTTTTAGTTGAGTCGGTTCTCTAACATGGTATCAGAGCGGGGTAAGAACCCTTATAAGAATATCACTCTCTGTGCCATTGTCAAGTAAAAAAAAAGGATTTTTACTACAAATTTTTGTGCTTTAGGTAAATTTAGCACAATCAATTCTCACCACTGCTTCAAACATTCATGTATTGGGAATCATGTCAACTATATTATGAACATGGTCTTAGGAATAGGAGTAACAGATAAGGAAGGCAATAACAATACCCACATTCCATAGAAACATGCACAAATTGAAGAAAAATATCAGAAGACAAAACCCAATTCTGGAAACAACAATAGAGTAATAAGAACAAAAAACAGGAACCCATCAAAGAAGACACAAATTAGTGAGGATCTTGAGGAAGAGGAAGGACCTGAGATTGAGGAGAAGGTGAGGAGGGTTTGATGATGACCAGGAAGTGTTGCAAATCCCAGAGATTGAAAGAGTAAGCTGTAGACATCAACAATTGGGCAGGTCCTTTTGTGGCTCTCAGAGGCACTGCTGCTACATATATCTCATCTCTGCTTCTTGACACTCCTACTGATTTTGCAACCACAGAGGCCATTTTTGGCCTCTGGACAGAATTAAAAAGAAAATTTCAGTGAGTCTTTGAACATATGGTTGGGAACTGAACAGGAATTGAAGTTAAGAAGATAGAGAGCTTTTGGGTGGTGGTACAAAATCCAGTCCAAAATAAAGTTGGGTCCTCAATCTGGCATGTGAGGCCCAACTAAAGAACTGTTGATGGAAGGGTGTGCTTTAGCCACCATGTTTGAAACAATGGGCCCTTTTTGGGTTTGGTGGATTGTTAGAGATCGAGTTTTACTTGGATGTATGCACGAAAATCATTAAGTTCATCCACTAGTAACCTGGGTCGTTGTCAATGAATGCCCCTTATTTTAATCGCACGACCATTTTATGCATAAAATGACGTTAGTAGCAAGGGTCGTTGTCAACGAATACACCTTATTTCGACCGCGTGACCGTACAAAAACCGACATTTTGACTAGAAGTCCTAGGTGTCAAGTTTGATCATTTGGTGTAGTATCAAGAGTTTATAGAAAGGGTAATCTCATACTGCAGTATGTGAAAATCCGACCCGTGCAAGATTGGACCTTTGCATATGGAAGGAAAGGCTAGAGAGTGGAGATGACAGGGTCTGGACAGAACCAAGTAGCTCTGATACCATGTGAAAACTCAATCCAACTCAAAAACTCGAATTAATGGGTGGAAACCTTATTATGCTTATCAACTAATTAATTTCTCCACATATTCTTCATATGAAACATATTTTAATAACATTCGATCTCGGTTTCTCCTCCAAAGCAGAGATGGGTCCAATTGTGAGATACTGTACAAAAAAACATAAATTAGTCGAAAGGTACAAGCCAATTCTTCTACAATACCTCCTCAATTTTAGCACCAGCTTCCAATAATTTTGTGTCTTCAACTAACATTTCGAATCACCACACAATCTGTTCTTACCTTAACCTCACATGTCTCAACCTTTCCCCCAAAAATAGCCCATCTCTCTCTCTTCCTCCAATTTGCTTCTTTGTGCTCAACCACAACCCACCAAAAAAACCTAACTAGGACACCACCACAACCCAATCTCTCTTCTTACACTTTTTGTCTGTTTTCAGACAAAAACTTTCCTACTTTTGTTGTCCATTCAAAACATCTTGCCTCCAACGTTTGAAAATCTTGCACTTCTCTGGTTCTGTTTCTCTTAAGTGTGATTGGAGCTTGTTGATGTCTGATTGAAGTTCCGATAAAGACATGACCGACAAAGGAGAGAACGCTGCAGCAGCAGCAGGAGAAGCACAGGGTGAGGGTCCTCGCAGCACCATTAAAGACGAGCTCGAAAAGGACAAGGTCTATTAGTTTCTTTATCTTCCTCTTAATTCATTACATTAATTTGTATGTGTTCTTTTTCTTGTTCTTGATGATTTTTTCTTTTTCTTTTTGATGATTGAATGAAGATACCCCTTCTGTCTCCTACGTGTCCGACAAATTCTTTATATAACGTTGTTTTTGCTGTTACTGTAATTAAGATTCAAATTCATCGGTTAATACTGTTTAAATATGATAATTTTACACTGATTGTCGACAGAAAAGATAAAAAAAAACAAGGTCTATTAGTTTCTTTTTCCTCTGATTCATTACATTACTTTTGTATGTGTTCTTGTTCTTGATGATGTTTTTTTTTATGATGACGCTTGAATGAGAGCTCAGGATGATGAAAGCCTCAGGAGGTGGAAGGAGCAGCTTCTTGGGGGCGTTAATTGTAGCGGAGGTAACAATTATCAAATATAAATTCATCCCGATCAAGTTTTGTGATTTAGATCGTATCAATTCATGCCGATCAAGTTTTGTTATTTTTTATATGAAGGGTATTTTGGTCATTAAAACTTAAATTATGGTCAACTGAAACCGAAACAAAGTTCATTGGGATGAATTAATTCGATCTAAAATATGTGGTAGTGAATTGATAATAATTCAAAATACACGACAGTAAAATGTAATTTCCCCTTATATATTGTTTATACCAATGTTTAAATTCACCTCCTTCAACTAGTAGCATAACCAAGTTCTGATAACATATTAAAACCAAACAGTTATTCAGCTTGGCATAATCTTCTAGGCCCAGACTCACGAGTCGGTTTGTCTAGTATTTATTTCCCGTCACAAGATATACCGACAAATGTGACATTCTCGATATTTTCGTGGTTTTTGTTTTCTGTTTGGCATTGTAGAAAATGCTGATCCGGCAGTGAAGTTCCAGACTATGACAATCATCTCCCCGGATAGACCCGACATTGTCCTAGAGATCCCCGAGGACGGGAACCCGCACGGGTCATGGTTCACACTGAAAGAAGGCTGTCGTTACAACCTCAAATTCACCTTCGTGGTGAGCAACAACATTGTATCTGGTCTCAAGTACAGCAACACTGTCTGGAAAACGGGTCTTAAGGGTAAGCAAGTTACAATTATACCCTTGATTGGAGTCACGTGACAATGCATGTGCAGTGAAGTGACACAATAGTCAATTTTTTCAGTGGACAGCTCGAAGGAGATGCTCGGAACCCTAAGCCCTCAGGCGGAGCCTTACACTCATCTCATGCAGGAGGAGACCAGCGCTTCTGGCTTGTTTGCTAGAGGAACTTATACCGCAAAATCTAAGGTATGAGCGATTAGGTTTGTTGAAGTATGTCCCACATCGAAAATACGTGGAGAGATTAACCTGTTAATAAGTATAATGAGGTATTCATTCATCAGTCCGAGTTTTTGAGCTGGATTGGGTTTTCACATGGCATCAGAGTTAACCTGGTTCAGGTTACGGTCCATTCTCCGTCCTTATGACCTTCCGGTCCATATACATATGTCTAGTCCTACTATGACCTATGTGAGGGAAAATGTTGAAGTATGTCACACATTGAAAGTTAATATAATGAAGTCTCCACCCATCAATTCGAGTTTTTGGGCCTCTACCCATCAATTCAAGGTTTTGGGTAGGATCGGATTTTCACAAGTCCAGTCCGACATGAGGGGGAATTTTGAAGTATGTCCCACATCATCTATCAGTTCGAAATTTTGGGTTTTTGGATCGGATCGGACTAGTATGTCCCACACCGAAAGTTAACGTAATGAGGTCTCCACCCATCAATTCGAGTTTATGAGTTGGATTGAACCTTCACTTATCAGTTCAAGCTTTTAGGTAAAATCGAACATGTACAAGTCTATCCCCACGTGAGGAGGAGTGTTGAAATATGTCTAACACCGGAAGTTAATATAACGAGACATCCACCTATCAATTCGAACTTTTGAGTTTTTGGATTGACTCGGACTAGTACGTACCACATCGAAAGTTAATAACGAGGTCTCTATCTATCAGTTCGAGTTTTTGGGATGGATTGGGCCTCCACCCATCAGTTTAAGCTTTTTGATAGGATCGGACTTTTACAAGTCCAGTACTATGTGAGAGCGAGTGTTGGAGTATGTCTCATATCAAAAATTAATATAATGAGATCTTTACCTATCAGTTCGACTTCTTAAATTTTTGGATTGAAACACACTTTTACAAGGTTTTATTAGATTTGAACCGTTAGAAAACCCGACCCACTTAAAAGGTCGTTTCGATAGACGTTCCTTGCTTTATCCTTTACTTACCCTTTTAAATTTGTTTTCAGTTCTTTGATGATGACAACAAGACCTACTTGGAGATTAACTACACATTCGACATCAAGAAAGAATGGGCTGCGACTACTTAAATTGATGTTCTTTGGTCGATATCAGATCACAATTTAATGTTTTCCATTTAGAAACATTTAATTATTACTTCCAACAGTTATTTTTTTTTTCCTTTTCACTAATTTTCATAACAATCACATTTGGAAGAGAAAGAAAGTGTTCTTCCTGGGTGCACTTGAATAAAATATTTTTATTATACGGGTGATATATCGATTAGATGTTAACTTATTTACAGATATCTGGTTATATTATTCACGAGTCTCTAGTCTGATATGATCATTAGACAAATAAACATATTTCGTTAAAGCTGATATGTTTATTTTATCTTTGCTTTTGGATTTTCTTATCAGTCTGGCTAACATTCATGTATATATATATATGGTGCTATTTAAAATTTGTAATTCGGGTTTCGGGTAAAGAGCGTGTAGAAAAAACGGATCGAAAACCACCGGTGGATAAAAACCGGAAATAATTTTTGTTAAAAAATATTATGAAAAAATTCACAAAAACAATAAAAAAAATAAGTAAATAAGATTGAACTTCATTGGAAAATAAGTTTAATCATAAGAAATAAGTACAATTAAAAAAGAAATGGGGTGATAAGATTATATGGGCTTAAGATAAAAGAGGTGGCTTAACTCAAAAATCTATACAATTGTAACACAGCATAAAACGTTGGGATGTGTTTGAAGGGAAGGTGGTGGAGTCCACCATAAGTAAGAGCATCCATAATGCATAAATCAGATTACATGTGTTTGGTCATTAAAATTTATTATTTATCTTTTCTTTGAGGTTCTTATCTACTTCGTCACCATTTTGTCGTCTTATATTACAACGTTTTAACCACATCAATTCCTACTTAAACAAAACACATTTATATAAACACGAAACACGTTGATTAAACTACTAAAAGAAAAACACGATAATTAAACTTAAACACGGTAAGTAAAGTATTTCAAATACCTGCGTTGTGGCGGGGCCACTTTGCCTCTTCTTTCACGAGCCTTCACTAATGTTTTTCTGTGAAGGCGTATTTGTATTCTTGGAGGTATTGCGTATCTGTCGATGATAATAGTTGATCAACAGTCTAATCTAGAGGCCGATTTGTTACACATTGTCTATGGATCCGATCGAGCGTCTTCACCTTTCGGTTTATTTTGAGCCAATGGGCCTTCAACTGTTTGCGGCTTCGAGTGAGATCATCTGGTTGAGTATCATCTACTCACTGCAAGTAGACGTCATTCTAATAACTGTCTACAACTTCGGCGTAAATAGCCATACAACGATTAGACAGACTTCCTCTTTGACGGAACACAAAAAATTACGATGGGGGAGACATGATGGATTGCTAAAGGAGAAAATAAGAGGATATTCGGAAAGGAAAATCATAAGGCAAAACTGTTTGGCCGAATAACAAGAGGATAGACGACACTGTGAGAGGAGAAAACAATAAGGTGTAAGGAGAAACTATTTGGCCGAACGAGTTATTTATATAAGGAGAAAAAAGAGGAATAGTCGTTAGCGACAAATTGGTACCACCTACTCATTTCCGTCGAGACGAAAGGCACGTGACGCTTCCCCACACGCGGACGTTGTGATTCGTTTCGTCCTTCAGAAGTTTAAGTTTGCAACCTCTTTATATACTTTTTTTGAAGATTTTAAAACTGAGACAGATTTGCAAAGGGGCCAAAAAGAAAAATAACTTATTTTTATAGGGTATTAATTCGTAGATCATAATTGGGAATTTTTAGAACTATGATTACAATAAGAAGAAAAAAAAGTGTAGTTGGACACTCAATCTTACCCTCTTCCACAATTCACTACCTCAAGTAAAAAAAATGTATCTAATTATTTTAAACAAGTTTCAAGACAAAACAATACAAAATGGTAAAACAATCATTTTCTTTGTAGCCCAACTAAAGATTAGATTTTATTTTTATTTAGATGATTAGATAAATTACAATTACATTCATAATACATATACTCATACATTCCTACGATAAGAGAAATTAATTAACAGTGGCTAAGCAGATGTTGTTCCTGGAGCTCCCGCAGCCGCTCCAGGTGCTCCTGCTGTTGTCCCAGGAGCTGCTGCTATGTCCATTGGTGTTGCTGTCCCGACGCCTCCAGCTGTGTCATATGCTCCTACAGCGGATGCTGGTCTTCCTACAGCTGCAGGATCTAATTCTCCTGCACCTGCATATTGAAGCAATAAACGCTTATAGTTTGAAGCAGATGCTGCTCCTAAAGCTTCTGCAGCCGCTCCCGGTGCTCCTGCAGCTCCCCCGGGAGCTACCGCTTCCGGTGCAAGTGCCCTGGCATCTGCTCCTC
>JAYMSU010001035.1:0-11372 GCA_036897765.1 Erodium chrysanthum | reverse complement strand
TTTTTTGTCAAAATGACTAAAATACCCTTTATCATAATCTCAGAGAAAGTACAATTTTCCCTGTCTTTAATGAATCTTAGAATAAAGGTATTTTTGTCATTTTAGTTAAAAGAAAGAGCTACTCTAATGAATTTTTTTGTTTGTTTGATTAGGGTGCGAGCAAATCACCAAGTCTACCAGAACCAAGATTCTATCCCCTTATAGATAGTTCACAAGCTGGACTCTCCAATGCCAGTAACGAGGACGCGTAATTATATATATACTGAGTCTTGTTTTTGTGACACTATAAACTCAAGTTTTGTTACCTTCTTGACTTGTTTTTGTTTTTGTTTATGTAGCTTGCTTTGCGTGCCAGGGTCACTAGACCCCGAGAAGGTCAAGGGGAAGATTGTTTTGTGTCTGAGAGGCGGTGTGGGCAGGGTCGAGAAGGCTTACGCAGCGTCTCTCGCTGGTGCTGCCGGGCTCATCCATCGCAACAATGCTAAAAGTGGAGACGACATTGTTAGTGACAGTTATATCCTTCCTACTTCGCACATTACATACAAAGACGGCCTTGCTGTCTTGGAGTACCTCAATAATTCAACGTATGCACATTTGTCACATCTCTCTTGTCGCTTCCTTTTGCTATGATCCATCTTAATCATGATTTTAATGTCCTTGTCTGAACTGAAATTTTGACAGAAACCCGACGGCTTACATCACTCCTCCACGAGCTTTACACGGTGTGAAGCCCGCTCCAAAGGTTGCGGATTTCTCTTCTGTTGGTCCGAATGTGATTACGCCAGAGATCCTTAAGGTTGTTTTTTTTGTTACATTCCTCTTCGTGTGCCTGTCTAGTTGTTTTGTGATTTTGGGTTGATTGTAACAATGTTTGTTGTTTGTTTTGTACCTTGTTCTTAGCCTGACATTACTGCACCTGGAGTGGATATCACAGCAGCATCCTCTCCAGCAGCACCGATCAGCATTTTTGAATTCGATCAGCGAACGGGTCTCTATGCTAGCTTGGATGGCACTTCCATGTCGTGTCCTCATGTTGCTGGGGTTGCTGGCCTGCTCAAGTCCATCTATCCTCATTGGAGTCCCGCTGCAATCAAATCTGCCATCATGACTACAGGTACATACATAGTGTTTCATAGCATTTTATCTCAATTTTGTCGTTCTTTTAGTGTGAAATGATGAAAATAACCTTCCGCACAATAACAAATCAAAGTTATGCAATATCCCTAAAAACATAATCTTGTGCTGAAGTAGATGTGACCTTTTTTCTTTTTCTTGCATTGCAGCTAGAGTAAGAGATGATGTTCCTGAGGTTATGCAAGACTCATTCGGAGAGAAGGCCACACCACTCCATTACGGCAGTGGACACTTGAGGCCTAACCGCGCCCAAGATCCTGGCTTGGTCTATGACCTCTCCACTGATGATTACCTCAACTTTCTTTGCGCTTCGGGCTACAGTGACGCGCAGCTGAAATCCTTCTCCCAAGACTTCAAGTGCTCGTCTTCCTATAGTCTTGTCGACTTCAACTATCCTTCCATCACAGTCCCACATTTCTCGAAACCGGTCAATGTGACGAGGAGGCTCAAGAATGTGGGCTCTCCTGGCAAGTACATTGCCCGGGTGCATCACCCCCTCGGCATTGAGGTCTCTGTGGAGCCCAAGGTCCTGGTGTTCAAGGAAATTGGGGAGGAGAAGAGCTTCAAGTTGACCCTTAAGGCTAAGAGTTCTAATGGGATTTCTGATTATGTGTTTGGTGCCATTGTGTGGTCTGATGGGTTGCATTATGTTAGGAGTCCCATTGTGGTGTCTAATGGGTTCTAGTTTGTTTGATCATTTGTTAGGTGGGTTTGGTATATTGGATTGTATAGGATTTGGATTAGGTTTGTATAGGATTTGGATTTGGACTCAGTTATGATATTTTAGTTATTTTGATCACATTTCATTGCTCAATTTCCTTTTCTCATTTTTGGATGAAAGTGAGTCATAAGATGAAATAAAATCATTTCTGAGCTCATAAAATTCAAAGTACCTTCAATTTTTACAAGGAAGGAGTTGAATTGACCAATAACATCGAGAGTTCCGATAGTCACTAGAGTAGTTGATTGTAGGTCTAGAGGGAGTTGCTAAAGTTGAAGGACCCAAAATCGAGTTTGTCGAAGGAGAAAACGCTTGTCGAGTATACATCGAAGAGGCCAAAGTCATCTTCCTCGTTAGAGATCGAAGTAGAATCCTATATATGGATATGCTTGAAGCCATGTTGACGAAACGAAACATCTAGAGCCATCATTGTTGCCACATACCATACGTCCAAAGCCTTTGTTATCGATAACGGATACTAAGCGAGGTTTAAGTCATCGACGAAGCAAAACCAGCTTCATTATAGCTCTACGAGTATAAAGAATACGATAACTCGTTGATTAGTTTTCTTCGATGAACGCGAACAAATGATTGAAACTTGGACATAGAAGAATTCGAGAGCACGATACCTTCATCGATGTGGTGCTGAAAATCTAAGAGAATGGGGCGTCTCCCACTACATAGTTTACCGAAGAAGGTGATTTAGTAACATCGTCGTCATCATCGGCTTAATTGAGGATTACGGTAAAAAGATTAAAGGGGTTCAAGGTTATAGTTTATCAAGATGTCTTCTATTCTCTTGATGTTTATAAGACGATATATGAGTCGTTAGTTTGGTATGATCTTATTAGTCATGGAGCACGCTCTCTCATCGAAAATTTATGACTTGTTATTTCTGCAGACTTTATCGTTTAACCCGGTGATCTTCATATTTTTCAAATATTATGGTTTTTTATATTAAAAAAGAAGTTCAAAATATCAAAAATAAAATGAATTTGGAAGACATAAAGTACCTCTAGTAGGCAATAGCTTCATATTCCTACCATTTTGGTCCATCGAAAAGTAATCATATCCAATGGTCAATATTCTACTCCTCTAAAAGTCTGAAACTAATCTCGACCGTACAATCCGCCATTAAGACCTAAGCGACCCTGTTCTTCCTCTTCCTCCTCCGGCTTCACTCCTTCTCAGTATCGGTCTCAATCTCGGGTCGCTGTCCAATTCGCCGGTTCGAATCAGATCCAAACCCGTATTTCTCGGGCCCTTTCGGTTCCCAAATTCCATTCCGCACTTACCCATCGGTACACATTCGCTTATTCTTCGTCTTCTACCTCTATTTATTATAAATCTTTGTGATTACTAGTTTTGATGCCGTGTTTGGTTTCCGAGAAAGTTTGAAAAGGAAAAGTTGACGTCTTTGATCAACCCAGGTTCAATTTTCGACCCTTGTTGTAAAAAAAGTAATCTTCCGGCCTTTTTTGTCAGTGAAAATAAATCAAACTTTAAGTAAGGGAATTTCTTAGAATTAAATTTCCGAAATTGGCTCAGAATATCTCCGATTTTAGTGTACATGTTTTGTTATTTCAGGTGTAATTACTTGTCCTAGTTATTTAGATATCTAGTGGTGGAGGAAAATTCGGGAATTTATTTATCTGTTTAATTATTAATTTTTGCAAAGAATCTGTATCACAAGTTATAAAAAAAACTTAGTTTCTTGTGTGTGTTGTTGTCTGAAACTTAGTGGGTGTCTTGGAAATTTTGTATTTTTTTGTCGTATAAACCTCAATAATAGAGTGTATAGTATAATCTATTCAGGAATATATTGCCATTTGTTGGAAATAGTATATGTTCAAGAAGAAGTGGCTGTGGCATCATACATAACAAGGTGCTATGGCTTTATTCTAATCTACTAATCTCCCATTTCTGATTTGCAGGGTGAATTGGATTCTGAGGTCGACAATGGCTGGCCAGAAGGATATGGAGAAAAGTAAGCTCTGTACTGATTTGGACTGTTATTTTTTTCTTCTCATGTTTTTTGTATGACTAATCTGCTTAGGATCATGTAAAGCATGCATTTTTATATGTTCTAAGCATGCTGAATTTGTGGGTTTTGGTTATTTTTGTGTTTTTTGTATTGGGTCTTCAGAAAATTTGGTGCTTTGTGGATAGGAAGGGGATGGGAGGTTGAGGTTTTGCTTGACATTGTTGCTTTGAACCAATACTTAATTGGCATTGCGGAAAATGTTTTTTTTATTGCATTTTGGGAATTAGAATATGAGAAGATTTTGCTTTGTGAAGCAATGAGATCACATTTCCGAAATGTTAGTAATGCAAAGGTACCTAGAAATGGCTAAGAATTTGGTAATTTAGAGGGCAATAATGGGGAAGTGTTGTTTTTAAAACCACTGGTATTTTTGGAAATGGCTTAAAGCTGATGCATTTTGGTGAGAAGAAATGTAGATATCCACACCTATTGAGTTTCTGGTTGTGTTTGATTCAATTTTAGTCATTTTTGAACATTGCAGATTTGAACTGGAAGGATATGTGACGGGTTTTGGCAACCCAGATTGGGAGAGCTCACATGAAGCTTCTGCTAAAACAGCTGTGGTAGTAACAGCTCTGCTGAAGAATGGGGCTACTTGTGTTGGCAAAACCGTCATGGATGAATTGGCCTTTGGGTAAGTTCTCTGCTTCTCTTTCCTCAATTTTTTTTTCTGATAAGCCATTTTTGTACCAAGATTTGGGCTCACTTGCTTATGTAGAAGCAAGGAACACCCCACTTATGGTTCTTACACATAAGACTGCCTACACTAGGGTTCAAACTCTAGTCCTCCATTGTGTTGGAGGTAGCCCTTAACCGCTGGACCGACTTGAGTTGGTCTCTTTCCCAAAATAAAACTTTAACCTTTTCATTGATGATATTATTTTGGATATCATATTAGGATTACTGGAGAGAATAAGCATTATGGAACTCCTACAAATCCGCAAATGCCATTCTGTATTCCCGGAGGCTCTTCTAGTGGTTCAGCTGTGGCTGTTGCAGCTGAGCTTGTTGATTTTGCTCTCGGTGAATTGAGTTCCATTGAGATATATTTTTAAATGTCAGCTCCTCTTTTTTTATTCTTGTCTTTTAATCATCTAAGTTGATATGAATGTTGTAGGTACTGATACTTGTGGATGTGTAAGAATTCCAGCAGCCTTTTGTGGTATCCTTGGATTTCGACCGTCTCATAATGCTGCATCTATGATTGGAGTTTTGCCTCATTCTCAAAGTCTAGATACTGTTGGTATGTTAGTTACATAGTCCTTTATACATGTTTTGTGAATTTCCATGAAATCTGGATCATTAAATTATGAGGAAATTACACTTCACTACCATGTACTTTAAACTATTATCAATTCATTACCCTGTACTTTAAATCGTATCAGTTCACCCTGATGAACTTTGTTTTTGTTTCAATTTACCATAATTTGAGTTTAATGACCAAAATGCCCCTCATATAAAAAATCAAAAACTTGATTTTTTTTTGGAAAAGAAGAATTTAATTGTAAAAACAGAGAAATTTTAAATTAAGAAGATTATTGCCATCATCTATTATAATGTGTTACTTTTTAATATATTTTTAACTTGATTTTTCTTTTATATTTCATTCCGGCTGGAATCTTATAGGATGGTTTGCCCGTGATGCATCTACTCTTCATCGTGTTGGACATGTTTTGCTGAAACTCAATCCATTGGAACCAAGAAGAAAAAGGCAAATTGTTTTTGCTGATGACCTCTTCCAGATTTCCAAAATCCCCAAGCAAAAGACCGTGTACGTTGTCAACAAAGCAACTGAAAACCTATCTGGCTGTAAGCACCACATCTTTATGGTATTTATATAATAGTTTCACTTTTAGTTGCATTGTTCTCATATCATTTATGGTGTTAGCAAATGATGTAATAATGATGCCATAGTTATATTGACATGGTGATTATATTCTAAAAATAATAATCTGATAATTATGTCGTACTTTGATTTGATATTTGTGCAGATCAGCCCTCAAAGCATATGAATTTCAGTGAATATATTGCTTCCAAAGTGCCCAGTTTAAAAGAATTTTGTGAAGAATCAACAAACCTGCAAAACGGACCGTCTGCTTTGAGAGCCCTCTCTTATGTTATGGTTGCTTTGCAAAGGTAATGTAGAATGATAGGTTTTGTTACTAATTTGTATTTTAGTTCCACCAACAGTCCATAAGAATGCAATAGTTCGATTACTATTGAAAAGGCCTTGACAAATATATTTTGCATCGATAGTTTGATTACTAAGTCTTCCACTGTAACTGTTATGATGTTCTAATGGCTTTGCAGATGTGAATTCAAAACCAATCACGAAGAATGGATTAAATCAGTGAAACCCAAGTTAGGATCTGATGTTTCACATCGTGTCAATGCAGCGATCAACAGTTCATATGATAACATCAAAAGTTTCTATAAAGTCAAGACCGAGATGCGAGCTGCTCTACAGAGTCTCTTGAAGGTATCCTCAACTTCTCACTTTTACAAGTATTTCTATTTTGGTGATATAATATAGGGAAAACTACAAAAACACCCCCTTATTGGCCTTTGTTTTGCAAGAACTCACCTGAAAGGTCATCTCGTGCCAAAAACACCCACCCACCTTTACGGAATTTGCAAAAGGTTCCTAACCGTTAATTTTTTTCTAACTCTGTCAGCATTTACATAGTAAATATCGAAAATGCCCCTCACCACTACCACTCCCCCATCTCCTCCTTCGTCACCTCCACCATCATCATTTCATTTATTTTTATCATACTCTGTGTAAATAAGTACCAAGAACTAAGAGTTCATGAAAATTTTCATCTAATCCATTTTCACATCCTAGATATTGGTACTACACCAATAAGTTTTCACCACTTTGGTTATGAGTGTTAAAACTTTTCTTTTTGTCCCAGGATGATGGTCTATTAGTCATACCCACAACTGCAGATCCCTCTATAAAACTTAAACCAAAGAAAGGACAGCTCTCTGAGTTTCATGGCAGAGCATTGGCTCTGTCGAGCATTTCAAGCATGTCTGGTTGCTGTCAGGTAACATACAATTATCAGATTCAGTTTTTCGATATTTGTTTTCTGGTTTCTTTGTTCAACGTACTTCCAAATTATCTTTTGCCAGGTTACAATTCCATTAGGAAACCATGATGGCGCTCCCATCTCCATCTCCGTTCTATCATTCCATGGAGCCGATAAATTTCTTCTGGATACGGTTTTAGATATGTATTCATCGCTTCAAGAGCAAGCAAACCTCGTATCCGTTTCCCCTCCATTTCCAGATACCGATAGTGACGTGGATGCTTCAGAACTCTTGAAAGAAAAGGTTTTCTTCATAGCCTTTTTTCTTGATAAACCATTTTTGTACCGAGATTTGGGTTCACTTGCTTATGTAGAAGCAAGAAGCACCAAACTTATGGTTCTTACCCTTGCACCAGGGTTCGAACTCTGGTCATCCATTGTGTTGGAGGGAGCCCTTAACCATTGGGCCAATTTAAGTTGGTGATCATTGACAATCTCGTTTTAGGGAAATGCTGCATATAAGCGCAAGCAGTGGAACAAGGCCGTGACTTTATACACCGAAGCTATCAAATTGAACTGGAAAAATGCAACTTACTATTCAAATCGTGCCGCTGCATACTTAGAATTGGGATGGTAAATGCTACTCTATAAAAAATTTCAAGGAACGCTTTACGTGCAATGATCTGTTTTCTAATGCTTTTCACAATTCTTTTGTGTATGCAGTTTTCAACAAGCGGAAGAGGACTGCACTAAGGCGATATCAATTGATAAGAAGGTAAAGGAAGAGCTTTTTTTTTGCACTTGGAAAAATATTAATTTATGTCAGCATTTTAACTATTTATTATCAATGATGTTGATAAGACAATAATCTTTTGTTATGTCTGTAGAATGTGAAGGCATATCTGAGACGTGGAACCGCTAGAGAATCACTTATTCGATACAAGGAGGCATCTCAAGGTGAAAATCTAAAATTCTCTGAAATATGCATATGATGTGCATTGTCAATTTTAGTATCTGATCTCTGTAAGAGTCGACTCTAAAAGTTAATACTTTGTTATTTTGTCTATAATTAACACACACACACATTAGAGGAACACTCTGGTGAAAACTCAAAGGTTGAAAAGTTAGATATGAAAACTGGAAACTAATCATAGCCAATATATTACAATTTTAACGGTTGAGATGTTTCCAAACCTAATTTTGGAGCTTTCTAAACTTTAAAGGTTGGAACTTTCCTAAGTAAAGAACTTTCCCACATGAAGTTTAGTTTCCAAACTGATCTCAACCGTTAAAAACTATAATCTAATGGACACAAATGGTTTTCAGTTTCGATTACGAGTACTGGAGCTCTGAACCCATCTCCATCTCTGTAAAAGCCAGTGCTCAAAGCTTGATGGTTGATGCTGTATGTAGATATAAAATCTGACACTTCACAGTTTTATCTCTTCTTACAGTTGCATTTTTTCTTACATGCAGATTTCAGGAGTGCTCTTGTCCTGGAACCTCAGAATAAGGTCGCTGGTCTTGCCGAGAAAAGACTTAAGAAGCTGATGAGTTGATGTTTTTTTCACATGTTCAAGACTTTTTTCAAAGAAAAAGCAACCGATGTTTACTGTTTTACTCGGGACTACATCAGGGGAAAGACATATAGAGAGATAATTAAAAGATAGGTTAGTTTGATTACAGGGCTTGTGATCTTTTCACCATTTTTGCACATATATAATTTGTGGTGTAATTAATCTATCATTGTTACCTTCAGAATTCTTGTTGAATTTGCTTGTGGAAACTTGTCTGATTTTGAAGAAGAAAAAAGTTTATCCTCTGCATGAAGTTATTATATCTATGTTTCATGATGATACTTTGTCCTTATTATTTTAATGTTTTTCTTTTAATGGGAATAGGATAAGTTAATGTTTTTCATTAAATTGTTTCTGAGAAAATATATCTCATTTCAGGAAGAAAAAAAGTACAAAATCTTGGACCTTAATAATGGTTGCAAACAGACTTAACACAATAAAATGGGATTTACAAGTGACTGAAGTAATGAACTTTGGGTTAATTATGGACAGACCTTCTGAATCATACCTCGATTTCACATAATTCCCCTAATGTTTGAATTGCACTGTTAATAATTTCATTAGAAATAATTGGAAATGACAAAAACACCCTCAGCTTAGAATCCAAGCCCTAAATCATACCACACCTCAGTCACTTATACAATATGGTGTATGGTATATTATCTCACTGTGCATATCTACAGATATGAAATTGTGTTATTTTCATCAACATTTCCTATGAAGTTCCTAATTCTGAGTCTGTCAGTATTACAATAACATGTACACACATCTCCAATCACACCTTTACAAATTAAACAACACAAATATTGACATTTTGGCAGAAAATTGGAAGTTTAGAACCAATCTCTTGTTAGAAAACGAGGTGTCTTGCTGAGCATTCAGGTTTCGTTCTTCTCGCTCTTCCTCTTCTTAGGCGAGATTGATTCTTTATGTTAATGCGGGTCTAGTAGATCCGCCAACGTCAACCTCTAATGCAAAGTTCATAGTTCCTACATTCAATCAATTTTTGGTGAACACCTCTACCAACAATTAGGAAAAGAAAGCATATAATTCAGCTAAGGAACCAATTTAATAATCAAAGACAGCCAAAAGTGAATAGTAATTAAACTATTTGTCTTCTTAACAAACAATCATCTGTATGAGATATCTAGTTTTATAAAAACAAAACAAAACAAACCAAAACAACAAAAGATCAAAGCCTATTCAAAACAATTTAGCAGGTCTAATATCTAGATGACTATCAATTGTAACTCGAGACTTGCAGGAAACAACAGAGATGCTACTATCCCCTAACATCTGATCTTTTAGATGCACACTCTCTACTTCAATCTTTGTTGAACGTTACGTTTTACTACGAAAAAATGTCAACGAATTCCAAACATATTTGAATTAAGATTTTGGGTTTCTCATCAAGATTCATGTGTCTAGCAATTTGAGACTCGCAGAACTTGCTCAAGAACTACAAGCAGGAAACAGCAGAAGTTTAATGTAGGAAGTTTTTATCGGGTATAGCATCTCAACTTCTGGATGCTCCCTTCTTTCCTTCCATATTCATAATGAACTTCAAAAACACCCCCACAAATTTAAAGGTAATAATTTTCAAGTATTTGCTATCAGCAGTTCAAAAATCAAGACACTAGAACAACAAATGTTAGTTCTAAACTATTAATCCCCAGCCAAAGTATGGTCCAAAGATCAAAATCTGAGTTTTTATTTTGTTTCACAACTTGAAATTTCCAATTGATTAATCAGACTCAGTTCAGTGGATTCATCTCATTTCCTCCATACTCAAAATACAATTTCTCAGTGCTTACATACAAAGTTCCTCAAAAACTACACAACAAACACATTTTCCCCCTGATTTACACACTTGGTTTTCAAATCATTAGCAACATTTTTTTTTTCTTTTCTAGGAGAACATTATCATAGTTTCATACACATAAATGTAAGCTAAAACTGAAGTAATGCGACGAAATCGAAAGAAATTCAACTGAAATCGGAGAAAGGTATGAGAAAACGAACCCATCAGTGCTTCGGATCCAAGTCCATTACAAGATCCGATACTGAGTCACTGTGCATAGTTGCGCGACGGTGAGCTCTGGTACTGAGTCAACTCAACCGAGCTGAGAGATCGGCCGAGTTTCGAGCTGAACGTTGAAACCCTGAAACCAGAGCACAGCGCCGCCGAGACTCGGGAGTGAAAATGTTCTGCTGAGGGATAGAAGGCAATATAGTTCGAAAATTGCATTTACCTCCCTTCATATTCCTCAATTTAAATTTCCCTCCCTAATAATTTCATAACTATCGATAAATCCCCTCAAATTTACTTTGATTACATTTCATCACATTGAAAATTTTCAAGTTGATATGTATTCAGTTTAATAATCAATGAACTAGTTAAGATTATTGAGATCAATGTCTTTAAGCAAACACTATTAATTCAAGACTCGCATTATATCTTAGAGATTGTGGATTCGATTTCTGTTATGATTCGATTATTTTACTGACTACACACTTGGTATTCCGTTCCATTTTTCAGACTCCAGACATATAGCCTCGACAAAACTCTTTCTCGAACTCTAGAATTTTCGCTGACGTCAAGCATTAATGCAATACTGCTCATTCATAAGGGATCTGACGCGCGTCCACGGTCAATATTTCGGGGCTTTCAAATTTTAATTAAAAGTCAAACCAGAAACGTCGATACAACATTGAACACAACCTATCGTTAGTGATATGCTTTTATCTCTCTCATTTTGATATGTTATCTTTCCCATGCGATTGACGTAAAAATCATGATCTTTTTCTAAGGGATGCAGCAATACGAAAAAATGATGGTCGATTTTTGATGGGATTCGATTGTT
>JAYMSU010001034.1:0-11378 GCA_036897765.1 Erodium chrysanthum | reverse complement strand
AATTTTGTTCCATCAAATTGGTTTCTTTTTATACTTTACATGAGTAGAAACAAAATCACAGGTTTGCCAAAGTCCAACTCAAAAAAATTGATTAACATTTCAAGGGTCACATTTTAAATTTTATAAATAAATGTTAAAAATTACTTGATTAATATGTACTCAATAAATGTTAAATGAAATAATTACTTAATCAGTCCATAAACTCATATAAGTGATTTAGTTATCAAATTATCACGAAATCGGTTAGTTTAGACAACTATATAAGACAGTATTGTGACATCCAACTCATCAAAGAAATAATTCAGTCAAAACAATGTCGAATTTATTCGAGATAGAGAAAAAAATAATCATATTCACCTATATAAGTTGCGACATCCAATTCACCAAAGACGATTAATTCAATCAAAACAAGTCACTACTGCTTCAGCTGTGGGGAAATGAAATGCTTTTTCTGGAACTTAAACGCTATTCACATATTAAGCTTCCGGACGAGTGCGCATTATAAGCAGGGCACGCACCCCGCGCACTTTAGCTTCAGGAAGAGGCGTCCCTAGCTCTATAAACATAACCCAGCTTTGCTTGGCGCGCATTTTATCAATCCCTCTCCAGCTCTCAAATTACCCTCAAGAATAAGATTAGAAAACCAATTATCCCAGCTCTAATAGGTAGGTCTTCTCAGCTCTCTCTCTCTCTCTCAGTGTACGGAAATGGAGGACGACGGAGAGAGATCGAACTTCGTGATCGGTATGATTGAGAACAGAGCCAAGGAGGTAGGGTCTCCATCTTTCTCACTCCCTCTCTCAATCGCTTAGTTCTTGTTCGATTCCTGAGAAAATTTAGGAAATGCAATTGATCAGACGAATGTTTAGTTTATTTCTCTCTCTCTCGTGAAGTTGATCTCATAAAATTGCTTAGTTCAACTATGCTTTCTTCAATTTTTATCCGAAAATGTATTTTCCGTTTGGTTTCTCGATTTTTTTCTGTTCATCGAACATCCTGGAGGCGCTATATTTGGTTCGTTTTCGTTTTCTTCCTCTTTAGATGATCAAAACGAAATTAATGCTGAAACTTAGCTGTATCTTAATGTGAAATCAGCTGATGCTTTACATATATGCAAATTTGCATGACTTCTGGAATTAGACTTACTTGTTCAAAGATGAAATTAATGTGGATGATTTTTCACTTTCTTAGTGTGAATTTGGGTGTATTTTCCTTGGATTCTAGTAACGAATTGTTGAATTACTTATAATCTTCATGTTATTAAGAAGTTTTGCTAGGAATATCGTAATATGTTTGTGTTTAGATTCCACTTCCATGTAAGTGTTATTTGCAAATCATGTACGATTGGGAATTGTATAGTTGAATTCTGTGATCATTGACATTCACAACGAGCTATTGGTGCTTATATTGGGACAGGTTGGAGTGGCTGCCCTTGACTTAAGGTCAGCCTCGCTGCATCTTTCTCAATACATCGAAACTAGCAGCTCGTATCAGAATACCAAAACTTTGCTGCACTTTTACGATCCCATGGTGATCATTGTTCCTCCAAACAAGCTGGCACCTGATGGCATGCTTGGAGTTTCAGAATTGGTGGATAGATTTTATGGTACATTCAAGAAGGTGACGTTTCCTAGGAACCAGGAATTTACAGCTTTGTTTGTTTCCGATGTTTACATGCCCAATGAACTAATGTTACTCTTTTTCTGCAGGTTGTAATGGCACGTGGATGCTTTGATGACACAAAGGTTACATAACTTCTATCTGTTATAATTGTTTTAGCATTTGGATGCTAACACTATCTCTTTGCTGATGGTGTGATTCAACTTTCCAGGGTGCTATGCTAATTAAAAATTTAGCAGCGAAAGAGCCTTCAGCTCTTGGTTTGGATACTTATTACAAGCAATATTATCTCTGCCTGGCTGCTGCTTGTGCTACAATTAAGTGGTAGCCTCAGGACTTGAGCTTTCTAAAAGTATTCGTTTGAGCTGAACTGAAATCATCCCTGATATTTTCATGTTGATCACATCAGCAAAACTAAGGGACATAACTAAATAGATTGGGATGAGTCACCCTAATTTCACAAATTATAATAGTTCACGTTCTCAACTGTACAGATTATAAGTTCATTTCTCTGTTTGTACATTTAAACTAATATGGCTTTTCTCAATCTGTGATCTCATTAGTTTTTTTAGTGGAAGTAGCAACAGAGAAATTCTCTTAATGGATATGCAAGATGCTACCTCATAGTGCCTCTTTGATATGTGAAAATTTATCCTTCATAGTTGTGATATGCCACTTAGCTTGGTGAAAGAGTCAAAGTGTTTGTGAGACAAACTGCTTGCTTTGACATCAGAGTTACAGCCCTTCTGTTGTAGTATCTTATACTCGCCTTTTCCTCAGTACCAAATATCACAATCTTTTGTTAATGATGTTAGTTGGGCTTTTCATATGCTGCTCTTTCTTTTTCCATCTGCATTGGCTTGAAGTTTCTAAATACTTGTGTGCATTTCATTATTGTTAGTGTACCACAGTGAAAGACTGGATTTAGTTGGGCTATCCACCTAATAGCTTAAGCTTAACAATTATGTTAGTGCAGTGTTTATATCCTCAGTTAATTTGCACTACTGAAACGTGTCTTTAAACTATATCACGTACAGGACAGAAGCAGAGAAGGGGGTCATCATCACTAACCATTCAATATCGGTATCTGTTTCATTATGCATGCTCATTTCCTACTTCATATATACATCAAAAACAAAATCAGTAGTTGTTCCCTCATCAACCTTTCCTTATTGTCTATTAGAGTTTATCTTTAAATTTCCTTCATTTCATTCGTTTTGGAAATTATGTAATAATTATGTCAGTGTCACTGTGATTGCTTATGGCAAACCATAATCAGTTAACACTTCCACCACTTGGGCTAGATCATATATTTTCCACACACACAAAGACTCGTTAATCTCTCTGTTTGTAGCAGACACAAACATGAATATTGAGATCTAGGTTACATTTATCATAGCTGCCTTTACTTTTAGTAAACAATATCATTGTATGTAGGGATTCCATTTCCTATAATTAATCAGTGGCGCCAATTTATCTTCTATGTGAGTACAATGCTGACACTGACTGATAATACTAAGACATCTAACTGTGGCTGATATGAATCTCTAATTACTGATTTGTAGTTTTTGTCCAATAAACTTCTTCACTTATTTTCTCTACCACTCAACAGTTCTCTATTCTCCCTAGCTTATATCACTACAGAGTATACCCAGTCAGCATTGTTGATTTTTTCCTTGTAATTGTATTCTCAGATGTAAGATTGAAATTGTCATTTTAAATCTTGAGAACTTGTGCCTGCGTGAACGTAGCCACCCTGTAGAATTTTGCTTGCAAATGAGTGTCTTATGTTGTATCCAACCTACATATATTTTGTTGATGACCCTGATATTTACCTTCAACGTAATTTACACCTACTCAGGTTACTTTTAATGGATCATTTGACCACATGAACATAGACACTACTAGGTAACCTCTCCACTCCGAAGGGATATCTTAGCAAGCTCTCTACAAAGATTCTGTTTGTTTTTTCTGGTCAGATTACCTGATTTCTTTGATACTGATTTTTTGTGCAATTGATGTGTGATGGTAGTGTCCAGAACTTGGAAATTATGGAGCCATTTCATTCTAACCTTTTGGGCACAAGCAACAAAAAAAGAAGCTTGTTCCATATGCTGAAGACAACAAAAACAATTGGAGGGTATGTAATATCAATTCAAGTTGCTAATGCAGCACACCATGCCTTTTATTTGCTACATTTTTTTTGTCTATTCATTTTAGCAATTTCTTCTCATTAATACTCCTACATTCGTATCTTCTGCTTCATTTTATCCATAAAAGTCTTCACTTGACAAAATATAGTATTTGTTCTCTAGGACTAGGCTTCTACGTGCCAATCTGCTGCAGCCTCTGAAAGATATTGAAACTATCAATGCTCGCCTTGATTGTCTGGTTGGTCTCAAACCATTGTTATATGTGGCACTGTGTTTTTTCAAACATATAGCTTTTCCATGATTTTTATGTACCCTGATTCATCTCTTTAATATTCTTTCTAGGATGAACTGATGAGCAATGAACATCTATTCTTTGGACTTTCCCAAGTCTTACGCAAGTTCCCTAAAGAGACTGGTAAGAAATAACCAAAGAAATCATTAAAACCAAAATTGGAGTTTTATATATTTATTGTTTTGATCATCTGCTGCAATCTGTTGGTATTAACTGAACGGGGAATTTTCCCTGCTATCATCCAGATAGAGTTCTTTGCCACTTCTGCTTCAAGCCAAGGAAAGTTACTAATGAAGTTGTGGGTGTCAATGATGCAAGAAAGAGCCAAATTTTAATAGCAAGCATTATCCTTCTTAAAACTGCTCTGGATGCCTTGCCTTTACTATCTACTGTAATTTTTATTTTCTTCTTATTCTCTCTCTGTCTATGTTGAGTGGATTTAAAATTTCATCTAAACTCTAGTGCTTCTTGAATCTCAGGTGCTTAAGGATGCAAAAAGTTTTCTTCTCACAAACATATTCAAGTCTGTATGTGAAAATGAAAAATATGCTTCCATCAGAAAGAGGTGGGCTGCAATTGTTTACTCTCGCTCATGAGTTTTATTCCAACATCACTTCTTTTATCGTCCACGTTTACTACATATTTTAATGCTACAATTGGAACTTATTTTCTTCTAGATAACCCTTATTTAGGGACAAAACAAAGTTGATTCATTAGTTATTGTTGTTGATATTCTTTTTGTCTTCCTGGGTTTTGGTGTTTTTCCCCTTCCAATCATGTTGGTATTTACCTAACACTTGAAAATCATAATTAGTTTGCAGATTATAATCTGGTTTGGTCTGATTATAAGCTTGTTGGACTGGCTTTAAATAGATGATAATGCACGGGAAGAATGTGGAAAATAATATCATTTGCTATAGAACACAAGGCATATGAATATGATCAGTCAAATTGTACTCATGTATTTATTTCAGGATTGGAGAGGTCATTGATGAAGACGTGCTTCATGCGCGGGTTCCTTTTGTTGCTCGAACACAGCAGTGTTTCGCTGTCAAGGCTGGCATTGATGGACTTCTGGATATTGCACGGAGATCATTTTGTGATACCAGTGAAGGTTTTCTACTAAAAATTGCTTAATTCTTCATCTTTTTTATACAATATTTATGAATTCGATCTAACAGTTCAAAGATTATGCATGGCAGCTATACATAATCTTGCAAACAAGTATCGTGAAGAATTCAAACTGCCAAGTTTGAAACTCCCCTTCAACAATAGGCAAGGTTTTTACTTTAGCATTCCACAAAAGGAAATTCAGGGCAAGCTTCCTAGCAAGTTCATTCAGGTTATAAATGTCGTTCTCAGTCTGCTACTTCATATTTAACGACACATCTTAAATAATTGTTTCTCATGTTAGTAATAAAATCAGGTCATGAGACATGGGAACAACATACATTGCTCGACCCTGGAACTTGCTTCTGTAAGTATACTATAATTATATGACAGACCAGAGCAATATGCTTTAGTATCCAATTATTTCAAATGTTTGCTGATATGTTCAAATCTATCTAGCCTTTGTTTATTTAAACTAAAATTAGGAACTCATGCATGAACGAATTTAAAGCAATGTTGTCAACAGTAACATCATGAAGTTTGCGCATGTGTGTTGACACTATGTTGTCATTAGATCTATTTGGATTTGAATCTGAATCTACTCTTAAAATTGTTCTTACGAGCGTTGATTTGGCTCTCTTTTTTTGGCAGCTGAATGTTAGAAATAAATCTGCAGCTGCAGAATGCTACTTAAGAACAGAACTTTGCCTCGAAGGTAGCGCTAGACTGTCAAAAGTATAATATACACTTCAAGTGTTTAGGTTTCCTTATATCTCTGTTTGGAATTTGCAGTCTGCAGTTATTTTCTCAATAACGTGACCTCAGTTATTTTCAAGCTTTATTGTGTGTTAACTTACCTCAGTTATCTCAATATTTTGATGGTTTAGATTATGTTTGAACTAAAAGTGATTTTTATCTGATGTTCAGCACTTATAGATGCCATACGGGAAGATGTCTCCGTACTCACACTACTTGCAGAGGTTTTATGCCTTCTAGATATGATTGTTAATTCATTTGCTCATGCTATATCAACTAAGCCCGTGGACCGATACACTAGACCAGAATTTACCGGTGAGTGATTTGATTTATTTATTTTGGCATGCATTTGTTAGTGGTTTTTCATATGTATAGTGGGTTAAATGCTTAAGAAATGTCATATTATTGATAGATAGCGGCCCCTTGGCTATTGATGCTGGAAGACATCCTATCCTAGAAAGCATACACAGTGATTTCATTGTATGTTATAGTTTTCCACACCATGGTTTTGAATTTTTTTTTACCTTCTATTAAATTTAATAACTCTTGCTACATTTTGCAGGCCAACAATATCTTTCTTTCGGAAGCTTCAAACATGGTAATTGTCATGGGGCCAAACATGTAAGGACACATATTTCGATAATCATTTCTCATCGAGTTGAAGTATTTTTATTCTTTTCTCTACAGATTGTAGGCAGAGCTTAGATGGTTATACTTTGATAAGGCGAGGACTAAATTTGAAATCATAAGAGCACCTGTTTTTTGGAACTATGATGAATGAAATTGAGAAAATTAATAAGATTTTCTGTCTAGACCTGTGCAAATATGCACAAGGAATGTTACTATTTGATATTTTTTTCCCGCTTGATTTTATCATATTTTGTTTCTTTCAGGAGTGGAAAGAGCACCTATCTCCAACAAGTGTGTCTTATAGTTATCCTTGCTCAGATTGGTTGCTACGTTCCAGCTCGCTTCGCCACTATAAGAGTCGTTGATCGTATATTTACAAGGATGGGTGCAGTAGATAATATCGAGTCCAATTCTAGTACGGTACAGTCTTCAAACCTTATGTTGAAAAATATACCACTCCGATCTTATATGATCATCAACATTTAGTAAAAGGCATATATCACCTCTTATGTACTGTAGTTGAAGAATAAGCATCTTCTAAACAATTTTGTTTTGCTCCCATTACAGTTCATGACGGAGATGAAAGAGACAGCTTTTATCATGCAGAATGTCTCCCACAGGTAACGTGTTCTTAAAGCTCAGCAACTATGATTCTTATAAATCCGCTTTCATAATTATACTGAAACGTTATTGTGGTAATAGGAGTTTAATCGTTGTGGACGAACTCGGGAGGGCTACTTCTACATCTGATGGATTTGCAATTGCTTGGAGCTGCTGTGAACATCTCTTGTCAATGAAGGCGTAATTACTAGGCCAATTCATTGCACTGCACTGAGTTTAGATATCTATATTGGCTTGATCTTCGTTTCCAACATGTCTTGTGCTTGATATTCTTCAGCTACACCATTTTTGCTACACACATGGAGAATCTATCAGAACTAGCAACCATCTACCCCAATGTGAAAATTCTTCACTTCGACGTTGACATAAATAACAATCGCTTGGATTTCAAGGTGATATTTTTTGTGTGTGTTTTGTTTCTGCTCTAAGCTTGAATTTATGTGCTAGTTTGTTGACTCGAATTTTGACTTTTGCTAGTTCCAACTCAAGGATGGGCCAAGACATGTACCACACTATGGCCTTCTCTTAGCAGAAGTAGCAGGATTGCCAAGCTCTGTGATTGAAACAGCTAGAAGCATAACATCAAGGATTGCAAATAAGGTTTACTCCTATTCTCCCATAGAAATACGAGGACTCCAAGTTAATTATGATTGCATGTCCATATTTACCACACAAAAAAGTGTGCCACGTGGGCACTAAGATAATGGTCCGTTTACCTACGTGTCCACTTAAATAATGGAGTCAATAATGACCGACTAGATAACCAACATAAGTTGAGTCAAGTGATAAAGAGTTTGATTCTTCATAAACATGTCTTGAGATTGAATTTTAGTACATACAAATGTTGTCTAGAATAAGTGAATAACGTATGAAAAGAACCGAAAAGATTGCAAATAAGGTTATTCCTAATTTCCCCATAAGAATTTGAGAACTCGAAGTTAATTCTGATTACATGTCCTATCGACCAGAATAGTGGTCCACCTTGGCAATAATGGTACATTT
This sequence comes from Erodium chrysanthum, assembly GCA_036897765.1. Classification (NCBI taxonomy): domain Eukaryota; kingdom Viridiplantae; phylum Streptophyta; class Magnoliopsida; order Geraniales; family Geraniaceae; genus Erodium; species Erodium chrysanthum. The sequence continues at coordinate 3,194 of JAYMSU010001034.1, read as the reverse complement.
AGCTATGTTTCTGTCGAACTTAAGCAATTTTAATGTAATTGTGGAATTGTAACTTAACTCCTTAACTGAGACTATGACTCAATATGTGCAGGAAGTGAAAAGAATGGAAAGAAATTGCCTACAGTATCATCCAATTCAGATGGGATACAAAGTTGCTCAACGATTGATATGCCTGAAATACTCGAGCCAGGATGAGGACACAATCAGACAAGCGCTGCAGAATCTCAAAGAGAGCTACATTGCTGGAAGGCTCTAAAAGCCAATACGGAGATGTTATGGGACTATTAGTGTGGGGAGAACAAAAAAAACAACCAATCCGAAACCAAAAAACGAATATAGAAAATTTAAAAACTTGTTAATTTTTGGATTGGACTAATTTGTAGACAAAAAAAAACCCGTAAACTGACTGCTCTAAATCTGAAATGCTATTATTAGTAAGAATAATAATACAGAGCTACAAAATAGTAATAGATATTTTTTATTTGGTAATTAACATATATATCTCATTCAAAGGCATCATAAGGTAATGACTCATGGCTCATATCTAATATACTTGACATACTAACCAACAAAGGTGAAAAATACTCCATGATCATAAAATGTAACATTTAAAATTAGAGATCCTCAAAAGTATATTCATCTCCAAAATTTCAGAACTCAAAATGACTAGTTATGTCTGCAAGACAATCCTGAATAATAACAAGCCACACGGAGAAGTGTTCAACAAAACTAACGATAACGGCGAAGAGAGAGGGTGTTGTTTCTCTTCCAAGTGGCCCTGCGAGAGGGACGCATCTTGTGGTGCAAGTGCCCCTTTCCACGAAGACCCCTGAATTTCTTTCCAGCAGAGGTGAGACCACGGAGCTCCCTGTGCTTGTGGACTGGGTTGCAGATCCAGTTGATTCTTGGGTCGTTGCGGATTGCATTGTGAGCACCATCGACAAGGATCACTTCAAAATATTTGTAGGTTGAATCCTGCAAAGGTCAACAAGTTGTTGGGATGAGATTAGTTAAGTTCCTAGGCAAAATAAAACAAGGATTATCTATGATAACCTTGGATAAGAAAGACAATTTAGTTTAATAAAGGTTCAATTATATTAATTTTAGACTGTAACAGTATCATCTACTTAGAATGCAAACCATCATAATATATAATATCAAATTCAGAGGGAATGAGGGATCATTCATACAAAATTGTGTTAAGAATGACAATACAAAACTTTGAAGACTATATAATCCCCTACATTGTTCATCATTACCGCTACTTAAGACCATCCCCCGTGATTTAAACTCTAATGAGATAATATACATATCATATCACATCACTATTTTGTTCATCATTATAGTAGTCCTCACAATGAATTACACTCTACTGAAATTGATTCAATTGATGCAAGCGATACACATTAAGTACTAATCATGGATGCCCCAAGGGAAGCTATAATGAGGATACTTTATAACATGACTTGTAATGTTATGATTCTAAACATTAAACCATTGTAGATGCAGTGCAATAAGGTGAACTTGGAAGTAAAACAGCACAAGAATCGTTGAAATAATACAAACCTCATTAATCCAGTAAGAATTGAGAACCTTCAGACCACCCAATTTCCTACCGGCACGCTCCTCTGCGACAGAACGCTTGCTGCGCTGGAATTTCAGTTGGGTGACACCCTGGTTTGTGGGCTTTCCATACACAATACCCTTGGGAACTGGCCTCTTCCTCCCACCACGCCTTACACGCACACGATACACCACATAGCCCTGAAAAGAGTATTCTTCAGGTCAACACCAAGTAAAAAGGACAGACAAATAAATTAAAAAAGTGATTTGAGTTTAGTGAACAAAATCTGGAGACCTGTTTGGCCTTGTAACCCATGCGACGGGCCTTGTCAGGGCGGGTTGGGCGTGTAACCCGGACAATGGAAGGGTGTTGACGGTACTCCCAGCACCTGACCCTCTGCAAGAAGCGCATGACATCTGACTGCTTCTTACGCCAGAGCTCAGACACATACTTGTAGGCACCTGACATTGCACTCACACAAAGTCAATCGTACAACCCTAAGCACCCTAAGCAGAACACATTAATACTTGGCATGAAACAACCTTTTTTTTTTAACTCATGACCTAAGCTGTGTCTATTTACAGCACAACTTTCAATGCCTAGACCAATGCATATGACATTCAAACCAGAACCTTGGTCTACCAATGCACATGAACAAAATAATTACTAAACTAGCACTTCATGATAACAATATTCTTAGAAAACAAAAGAACACACAACCAAGTAGCTCGGAAGATTACATTTTGGAAGATCCTGAAACAACTCATCCAGATTCTACTTCATTTTATCATTACACAACCAAAAACAGATAGCACAGAACTGATAGCACAGGTCAGAAATAGAAACTGAAAATAAAGAATCGAATGAACAAAAATTGATAATATATAACCACATCACTTAATTTTCCCCCATTTTCCCAGCAACCAAGCAGATACATATCCAGGCCATAAAATGTATCAAATCAAAAGGCAAATGAATCTATACACGTTCTAAAGGCTCTTAGCAGCGAAGTGAAGAAATCGAAGAGAGCGTACCCATTGTTGGCTGAAATCGTCGCTGCAAGTGAAGAGGTTTCGGCTGAGAAGCGAGGTGGTGCTGATTTATGAACTTGAGATACCAATTAGGGTTGTATGGAGTGCCGATGTGAGTGGACGAAAAGACCAATCTACCCTCGACCGTGTTTGAGATATGTTCGGCCCATTTTGGGAATTGGGCTGGACTTGTGTTGTTCTCATGTACTTGATAAGTTTGAGACATGTAGCCCACGGCCCATGATGTAGAAATATGTACCATGTATATGTTTGTGTTTATTTGGTTAGTTATTTCGGTACGAGTGTTAAATGGTTTTCGGCTATGTCATTCACATGTTGATCATAAAAATTGTTGTTCCCCTTCAGGGACCAAGCCGGGGTCTGTGTCTATGTAGCTGTTCTATGCGTTCAATAGTTGTGACATGTATCTTCATGCAATGTTTTCAAAAATAAAAAGAAAAGAGAGATCAACCGTAACGGATACTTTTGTACAAATCCACAAGTTAGAGTGGTAATTTTGAAGAATGAAAAGTTAAGTATACAATCTTGTTTTTTATTCTACTTTCAAAGTGTTAAATTTAAAAAATCCCAACCAATTA
>JAYMSU010001033.1:0-11379 GCA_036897765.1 Erodium chrysanthum | reverse complement strand
AATGATGACACAACTACAGTAGTTAAGTTATGCTTCTAGATTTGTATTTATGGGAAGGATCATTGTTCTGTGCTATGGCATTGGCAGGTGCACACACAATGGGAAAAGCTAGATGTGCTACCTTTACCTCTCGGCTGCAAGGGGCTAGCAACACACAAGGTCCGGACATGAATCTGGAGTTCATTGGGTCACTGCAGCAGCTATGCTCCTCGGGGCCTGACAGTAACTCAATCCTGGCACAACTAGACCTGGCAACTCCGGCAACATTCGATAACCAGTACTATGTCAACCTGCTTTCAGGAGAAGGGTTGCTCCCGTCCGACCAGGTTCTGGTCACCGGAAACGATCAAACACGACAACTAGTGGAAACCTATGTGGAGGACCCTTCCGCCTTCTTTGAGGATTTCAAGAACTCTATGCTCAAAATGGGAAGCTTGAAGGGAGAGGACAACGGGCAGATAAGAAGAAACTGTAGGGCTGTTAACTAGAACTATACAGCCGCAGCATAACCAAGCTAGGTCAATAAGTTGAAATGTCATAACATTAACTAGTAGCAGCATAACCAGTTTCATGACTAGCCATCAGTGTAATTTGAACTAAGTATCAAAATATTTTAAGGTATTTGCTAAGGAAACAAAAACACTAATGGCACGTTACTGGTTTGGGAGAGTTTAGTACGAGGAACTACAAAACCTCGTGAACTAAGCTTTTGATACAACAGGTCATCTTTATACATTTTTGTCCTTGACATTGATGCCCAAGGCCATTATCATGCCTACTTGCTTGTTGGGTATGTGTCTTCTTGGCTGCATATTCTCAGCATTCTGTGTTACCAATGCACTTCAAGTTCCTGGACAAGTAGTGAACATCCCGAGTAAGTAGAGGAATGGAAACAGCAAAAATGCTATATATAAGACGAATGATCAATATATTATTACCATGTACAGTCTTAATTTCCTTGTAATCTCCCACAACTAACATAAATAAGATGATGCAGAACTAACTATAAGCAAATGATTTAGATAAATTCCAACTGAGACCTCTTTAACCTTTCTATTCAGTCTTTCCCTCTCAAGAAACTTATGAAACTGAAGAGACAGATCCTCAGGTTTTAAGTTTTAGCTCCACCAAGTCTCAAACTCCATGAGTTATCGGTGAATATATATTTAATTCTTATCACACATCAAATCTATAGCCAAAGAAATGGTCCGAACCTGCTGGTTTACTCTTCCACATCCACTCCTGGCCAGCCTGAGTGGGACCCTGCAGTGTACAGACAGTGAGAACTGAACTATAAGCGCAGAACCTGGGAAGAAAAGAAGAGTTGAATGCAAATACCTGTTGGAATCGTGTGGGATCATTGACAGAATTGGGTGCTCCCTGTGAATGGGTATAATTACGCTCCTGCTGAACCAAATTGGGAAGAAAGAAAAGGTCATCAAACAAGCAGACCAATAAGATGCATATACAAACTTATAGGCATACACCAAGAATCAAATGAATAAATACTTCCTACCTACTAATCCATCATAGCCAGTATGAAAATAAGGGAAAAGGTGGTAAGATATTTTCACTTTGCAACATCAAATGAAAAAACAATTAATTCGACTGACCAATTGATTTTCCAAGAATATGATGATTGATGTATAGGTAGATGTTGACCAAAATAGTTATCATTTATGCCATTTCAATGCTAGTAAATACTTAAACTGGTAGACACCAAGATTTAAATACTATGCATTGGATTTCATTAATCTTTTAACTAAACAAGTCGTGTTTCTTACATAGCATGGTATCACACTAGAATGTTTCATCATGGATGTGATATTTACCTGAACATTTTGGTAACTGGTAACTCCTGAGGCTTGGTACTGTAAATTCAGATTACAGTTAGAAATCACATATACCAATTTTGTGTCATTAACTATGAGGAGAACACTAACCGGTGAAGAGAATGAAGGTTGTTGTATCTGCTGATGCTGCTGATGGACTTGTCTATGAAGCTGAGCTTGAGGTTGCACTTGCTGTACTTGTGTGTTTTGCTGGGGTGACAGACCTTGAGGGTGTGTGTGGGACTGAGGCTGTATGGTTTGTTTTTGTTGCTGCTGTTCAAGTAACACTAGCTCCTCAGGTTTCTCCCACTACAAGCCCATTAACACATGTTACGACAAATAAATTGAGCATACTGCACATACATACCACTGAATAATATATCAGTATACATTTCTTACCTTGCTTTCACCTGTAGCACCATTGTAGTAGTACTTGTATCCATCAGGAGAAGTGTGCTCTGTCCAATTAGATTTTACAGGAGCTACACCCTGTGTCATTACGGGTAGAGCAGGAGTGACAGATGTAGATGAAGGCACATCTGTTACTGGTGTAGTAGCAGGATTGCTAGCAACTTTCTGTGGTAAAACCCCAGGCCACTGAGAATACAGTAAAAGGCAAACAATTTCAATATATAAATAAAACTCGTTGAACAATCATACATAGATGAAAAGTAGACCAAAGTCTACCACATGCTATAACAGTAAGCTCGCAACAACAGAATATAATAAAGTGATAAGTTCTAGAATAGATTTGACACTTCAAAATATGAGATGCACTCAGTTACTGCTACAAATAGGAGAATGACTCCCATGCCAGAACTGTGAGCAGTTCTTGAACGAAGTTTGGCATAGCCAAGTAAGGCAACATGGGGTGGATTCCTTTATGCACCTCATGATGCCAAGCATATAAAATGCTCCAAAGATAACAATCAAATTTGCCAATTATGATCGTCAAGACTGTTGCTAGGAAATACCTGCTGTCCAGTAGCCTGAGTACCATGCTGTGATGCTAAACCTTGGTTTGATGGTTGCATGAGCTGCAGTTGTTGTTGTATCTGAGAAAATGCCTGCTGAGATGACTGAAAGCTAGCTTGCAACGTTTGTGTCTGCCGTGATATCATCTGAGCTAACTGAGAAGGTGATTGCTGAAAAGGTGGAAGCACTTGCTGCTGCTTATGTGCAGGCAGCTGCTGTTGGTTTGTTGATGACGATGACATAGCATGTGATTGAAAATTGTTACTCAAAGAGGTTGGCATAGCCGCAGAAGATGAGACATTCTGTGGGATATGAGGTTGCGAAAGAGGTAACTGTCCACCCACACCGCTGAACTGTTTTGATGGCAATGGTTGATTGAAGGGTGCTTCACCAGCAGAATGAGGGAGTTGTGACTGACTAAGCTGGCGTAACGATGTATTGGAAGTTTGTGTCTGTGAATAAGATGGTGGATTTGATTGAAGGGAAGAGGGCATGTTCTGAGGTGATTGGAAAGGCTTCTGCACTGGTGATATTTGACTGCCAGCAGTGAGGCTTTGAGGCAATGGCTGGTTAAAACTCTGTCAAATAATTTTAAAAATTATGATCCATTTTGGGTCACAGGTAAGAAGATCAAAGCTTCAAAGGTTGATCTCCAAATACCTGTTGTGATGCAGAAGATGAAACGGCATATCCTGGTAGAGAGCCATCTAAAGCGCCTCCTAGGGTACCACCCTGAAATTAAGCACATTAACAGGTTGAACTTTTCTCTAAAAACTAAAATAAATAAATAAAATAGTAACAAAAGAACTTCTGAATCCCACAAGGAGCACACTGGAATAGGACCTCTAATTTCATGGTTCCAAACTAAAACCAGCTGGATCAAAATTTTGCGCGTGAATACATTTCTAAGATTTCTTCCAGGTAATGTCTAGTTTGCTTATTTAAAAACCATACAAGTAGTTATCTGATAAAAAGTAAGACTTTACTCTATAGGAGCATTCTGATTATTTGTAATCTAGATTTGCCGTACTTTCTTTGCTTCACTCTTTCACTTGTATTCTCCTTGAGGTTATCCTCTTTGGGTTGTTTCCTTTTGGCCCTGCTTGTCCCTTCTTGGGATTGCAAGCCTTTTTATAAAATATCCGATTTTTATTGATCAAAAAAAAAAAGACTTTACTCTATAGCATGTCAACTATAAGAAATATGAGTTTTCAAAAAGAATCTGTAACTGTCAATAAGATACCATCTACAGCATGGTTGGCAGAACATGTTCGTATTACAGAGAGCTGCTGATAGAAACAATGTACAAGGTAATGGCTTCTTACCGGATTTACTGGCATTGTCATGTCTCCAGTCCTGGGAACAAATTGATTGCCAAAACCACGGGTTCCAGGATTAGGGGGCTGTCCCAGATTCTGCGGACTAATTGGTGGCCAAGGATTAGGATGAATTCTATCAGCCATAGGGTCGCTGAAATTGGGTGCAGAGCTGTTGGGAGTGACCATATATAAGCTTACACATACGAATAATTTGATAGATAAATAAGTTCTAGTTAAAACAAAATGAGGACAAGCATTACCTAATTCCCGGTGCTTGAAATCGAGGGCCAGAGCCTGGACCTCCAAATGCAGGACCACCCCTATAAAAAAGGAAGAATATGAGTAACAATATGAACACGCAGAATGTCAACAGGCAGTAGCACTGAACCTAGGGTACTCCTAGAGGTCACACTGACATTATGTAGATCTAGGCATTTAAAAATAAAACTTCAACAGCCTCCATGGAAACCTGACCAAATAGTACATTACATTCTTAATCACACCATCTTAACCCCTCGACAATATGAAAAGCAAAACGAAAGTAATATTAGGTATTTACAATCTCTATCTTGCTTATAGAAGAGAATATAGCTTCTTAAAATGAAGATGATATCGAGAAAAACAAACCTTGATTCTCCAGCCCTTGGCCTCTTGGGGTCGGCAAACCGGACAGTTAATGGCTGATCACAACCCTATATTTCATATTTTTTTTAAGTAAGCAAAAAGGTTTATGGTATAATTAGGGAAACAAAATAATGTCAGACTAATATAGTAGCTCACACTCATCGTATAGATTCCATTTAGAGCATTGATAGCTGCCAAGGCCATGTCTTTCTGATAATACTTAACAAACCCACAACCTTCATTAAGAATCAAAACAAAATAGCATCAGCTGCATTCAAATATTCTGAAAGAAACTTGAGCTAGTAAACAAACAATTAACTCTGGCAAAAAGCAAAGAAGAATCAATGATAGGAACTATCTCTGTCAAATATTAGGAAACAAAAAATTTAAATATATGACCATTGGAGAAAAATTGCAGTCACTTCTATCAAATTGTTGCCAAAACATTGCACCTATTTTGTGGGTAAAAAACAATTGAATAATATTTCTTTTCAACTGCCGACTTGTATCCAAAACATCACTGTGTACCATTTTCATAGACATTTTGATTTTCATGAAAGTCATACAGCATTTTGCAAAACTATAGAACTCACCACGACTCTGCTTCAGTTCATCACGCATGAGGTAGACATCTTCAACTCGGCCATATGGTGAAAAAATCTATGAAGGAACAAAGTTTATCAGTTTCATCACACTGATAACTATAAAAAAAAATACACAGGAATAATACATAAAAAAATAAAAAATAACAGACAGTAAATATGCCACAAGATGCGGGGGTGTAAAAATCTTAACAAGTACTGAATATTGGGGAAAATGACATATACAAATAGCTTGCCACTAGTACAAATATAAGGATTTCCTCCTTTTTATAGGCAATTACCATTGTAGTTGTGGGAATTGAAACAAGTGAAATAAATAAATCTTTTATGCCTAGGTGTGGCAATATGTGTTGGAAGTAGAGATGGAAGCATCTGTAGATGATTTAAATCTAAAATCAAACAAGAGATTGTGAACCATACTTCCTCCACGTCCTTTTCTGAAGCATGCTTGTTCAACGAACCAACAAACAACTTGTACTCAACTGCGCCTGAAAAGAAGGGATTCATATAAATAAGGACAAACAGTATTGTATTAGGGGGAAAGGAAGAAAAAGAGGTACCTATAATCTACATCAAGTAGCAGTCAACTAAAGGCATTGTTAGACTTAGACAGACATATAAACTTAACACAACCATGAATCATGAGCATCGTATGAGTGGCCTCACATTAAAAAATTCAGAAAAGGGTATTGATCACTTAGGGGACCCAAGAAGCAATTGTACCAACTCAAATGGAAAGCACCTTAAATATAAGGTTTTACAAGAAAGTGTTGATTTGGTTCAATTGCCATGCAGCATAGCTGGCCGTAAGGTTAATACATAAAATTTGTACTATAGCTGTAACTGGATTGTTTTATCACAAAGCACTCTTCCAGCCCTTATCCTTTTCATACATACTGCCAAGGGCACAAATGTTTTATGAAGACTACATCATTCTTGCAAACGAGTGGCTCTGAATGCAAATTTTATGGGTAAAGTTAAGATAAATTATCAAAGGAATTAGAATCATGGATAATTACCTAGACGTTCTCGTTCTCCATCGGCATATCTGACTTGGATAGGACCTGTCCCCTGGACATCACACATAAGCATGTAAGCTGCTATAGAAAATGAGAATGAAATCAAGGGCAGCAAAACTCACCCCAGGCAGAGTAATTTGATTGTGTAAAGCTCTAATGGCCCTGTCAGCTTCTTCTGATGTTGCATATTTTATAAAACAACAACCTGCATATACGTAAAGAGATATTATCCTAAGCTCATTAGGTTACTTCTAGCTTTCTCGCTGTTTAGCATATAGGCAGTGGAAGGCAAATGTACATAAATGACAATATGGTATATGTAGAAGAAAATACTTCATACAGACAAGCAGAAACGGCAAATGAAAGATTTCCAAAGAGGTGAAAATCACTAGGGTAGGGTACAATGTATTTTGTCATTCTATATTCCATAAAACCAAAGGAAAAGCTCATCCACAATCAAAAACAAAACTTTTACGCCATAGAATATCTGGAAAGCTGAAAGAGTGAAAGCATATAGAACAATGTATCCTTCGGATATTGTTTCACATGTGTAACTCTGTAGTTACAGAAATTCAAACACATGCAGAAAACTAAATGCAACAAGGACTCATAATTCTAATAAGTAACGACAATAACCATTAAGAAATGGTTGCCTGGGTAGTTTTATCCAACAGATTCAAACATCTCAGATTTGCAGGTTAGAAAGAGTTAGGATTGAACTCCAAACCATGTGAACTTTTATTATAGGAGATTGAAGATGGAAAATCTTCAAACTTACAACCAGAAGTGAAGACTATCGCGAGACCAGGAAATTGATGTTATTCCTGTATCAAAGTGCATCAACATCATACATGATACAACATAAATCACTTCTATGGCTTTATATTAAGAAATTAAGATTGTTGACAAGACCGAATGAAATTATATTAAGGAAAGAAAATCTGTGATACAAGGAACATGAGGAAAAACACGAAACCCCTAAGCCAACATCAACTATACAAAAGTAACCAGTAAACATCAAAACCCAAAGACCTGCAAGCTTTCATAGCATACAGCCCCAACCAAATTTTAGAGTCAACAAGAAAAATAGTTCACTCGCACGAGGAGAACGATGACAATCCTCATTCAAAAGAGACTCGCAACAGAAAAGGGTAATGATATCCACGCTACATTCTCGCTTTACATTGGAAGCTCTAGTCAGAGTAATATCCAAATGCATACATGCAGTATCAAACAGAAATATATGTTATTTTTCTGAGTATAAACACATACAGAGAATAAGAAGGATACACAAGAATTTGTTCATCAGATCACCAAATAGTGTCCATCAGTCTACTCTGTGTAAGTTGACAAGGCTATAAACAAAACTGAGGCAATAGGACAAGGAAAGTTGACATTCATGTTCCCAAATATTGTATTTGTAAGCGCTAATAACTCATGAAGTCTATCAATGCGCGTTATTTGTAACATTCTTAATCTACATATAAGTTCAGCTTCAACTACGAACAACATCAAATAGAGTCAGAAAGCTATACTGAATAGCATGCACCCCCATGTCCTAAACTATCCACGAGGATATGGACCTTAATTGGCATCTGCTAACAGAATCATCAGAGGAGAAAGTAATCCAGATCTACATATACAAGGAGAGAAGAATTGCTGTGCGACAAAGACTGTGAATAATGCATTCATGGCTCAGTTCCAAAAAGAATGTAAAAATTTGGAAATGACACAAGAAATACTCAAGGCAGTAATACAAGGGGAAACCATCACCACATAGCTAGATAGGAAAACAAAAGTCCATCCATTGTTGCATCTTCCATGGAAGTAAACAAGTTAATAAGACATCAACTACATGATGCAGCCTCCAACAGATAATTCAAATCACAACCTGTGAAGAATTGGAAGGATTCACTGCCTTACTAGATGTCATGACCAAGAAATCTTTCTTCAGTAATCGAAGATCAACTTTTTTTTCTTTTCAAGCAAAAAAAAAACTCTTTTTTTTATCTAATAACCCTATTGTTCCATTCTATGACACATGGGGGGGGTGTGTCTACCAATCAACAGGCAAATCAAACACACTTACGTCTCTCCCCCAAAGCAAAATAGTGGAAGAGAAAAAGAATAACAAGTGCTAACCATCAACACATACAAATATCACTGGAACCCAACAAGCAAATAGATGGCCCAGTAACAAGGTATGTTCTAAACAACAAAGGGATATTGTTACAAGAAATATAGCATGTATCAGCCTGCCAAGCAAAAAGTAAAACCATGAGATGGACAACTCTACAGGTTCCAACATTAGGTATTAAGATGAACTAACAAGCACGTGGGAATGAAAGCTTCACAAAACTCAACCTGTAAATCTGGATTTATCCTCACAGGAACGATAAAAACAAAATTTGAAGTTCAGGAAACCACAAACAAAACAAGACCAATTTGTTCATACATGTAAGCCTCAGTACTTCAACCAAACAACACATGAAAAAGTATTACTTATCAACCATAAAACAAGCCCACAAGTATAACCACCAAGATTAGTTTAGGATATAACAACAAAGCAAAATCATTATTCTTCATGTAGGCCTCAATAAGTCCACTAAACTCAAACCTTCAAGCACAAAGACCTATCAACACTGGATCAGCCCATACAAAGTTATCTCTCAAATTATCTACATTACATTAGTAGTTACTCCAAACCTATACCTAGAGTTGAAACAGCAACAGCCACAAACACTGATTATAAATGAAAGAAACTGAACCATATATGTAACTACCAACTATGATCAAAACACTTAATATCATCACACATTAGCCAGATATAATGTGTATCATGTTTCAACAGATACATCTGCATCATCAGTTACTTCTAAAATTAAACATACAACTGATCGCATTTCCAACAGTCTGGCAAATACCGCACACAAAATGTTCATACATAAGAGAATTGCAACAGACTGAAACCAAATCGAGAGAAAAAAGTGCAACAACTTAAAGGAAAGAACAAACTGAACCCAGTCACTTGACAAATAAAAATTCTACTGGGCCATCACCATTCAAACGTACCCATCAACACCATTGGTTCAAACTGTTGTTCCGAAGCATACACAACTCATCTAATTCAATCTCCATTCATCACAAATTATCTAACTAGAGACCCATCTCATTTATCAAATTTAGATGTGGTATAGTTTCATCCCAAGCCATTCATCACCAAGATAAGAAGAAGAAAAAACTATAGAAACTCTCAAAAAATACATTGCAATTTATGAACATTCAAACGCATGTCCAAAAAAATGTTGCATCCATTCTTGTACAACAGTTGCATTCTTGACATGGAAAAGGCTACAATACAGTAATAGACTCCCATTACAAATGTATTGTTTGGTAATGCCCCCACTGCTGCAGCCATAAATACAAGAGCAGGAGCTGTTTGCTTACAAATACATAAACTGGTTTTTAGTTCGTTTATATGTCTTGCCTTCTTCTTGTTTGGAAGGACGGACATTAAAGAAAAGGTTGCAACCAAAACCAAAAAGCCCGAAACTTGTTGCAAAAACAAACTGAGATGAAAGATGAGCTTACTCTTGCCCCCATCAACCCTCAGAGGACCTGAAAAGAGATACTCATAGATCACAATTATTTTAAAGAAAATGGCATTTAGCATACCTTGTTGTTGTCCTGTTCTCTTATCCTTGATCAAAGCAACCTCTATCACATTTCCATGTTGCTCAAATGAAGGGCGAATCTGACATCAAGTTCAGAAAAACACAAATGTAATGTCAGAATACTCACCCAAGTGGACATCTTTTCACGCCAAAAATATGTTTGTGCAATATCATAAGAACAAATGAGTACAAAAATAAGAAAACCAAATAGAATATTATATGGCTGATAATGCATGGAATGGCTTTCAGAGTCCCGAGATAAGAAAGAAAGATGTGAGGGAGGCAAGTTTACATCATTACCATAGTCAGACATATAGACCATAATCATGAGTGTATCAAGAGAATGAAAGCTAAGTAGTACAAATGTCAGCTCTAACAGAACAGGCAGTTTAAGAAATGTGTTTCATTTAAAATCTATCTTTTCAAATTGGCTCAAGTTAAATGCATGCCCTCAATTTATACTTTTAGTAATTAGGATGAAAGTCAAGGGTAATTCAGGTAGGGAAAGTATTGGATTGGCACCAAACCACCAAAAATTGGAAAGAGTGAGAACTATCTTAAGGAAAACCAAAGTGGAAATAGTGAGGTTCAAGTTGCACTGACTGAGTATATCAGCAAACTAAAGTTGATTATGTAAATGCTTCAACAGTAGAACTAATTTGTTACCAAACTCACCTCTTCTTCAGTGGCTGTCCTGGGAACAGATCCAACGAAAAGTTTGGCAAAACTGCCACCATCAGAATTATCTGAAAATTATAAATGAAAATCCATCAATTCTGTCGGAGGAAATAATTGCAACACAAATATATCAGGTACACACACCTTCAAAACAATTATATCAAGATTTCTATACAATAAAGGTAAGGCCAGGTCGAGGTAATTTTCATACAAGAGCTCTTTATTAGATTCGATAGCAACTAAAATCAACAAACTGCTAGTATTCCATATAGTTAAGAAAAATACTTCATGTGTGTAGAGCCTAAGCCTGAATTCTTTTCTAGAATCTGACTGATAGATGCTCATTTTATCCCATATCCATCATAACATAACAAAATTAAGATTCAGGTCAATTAACAAAAGAATTCGAACTATACATGCAATCAATCACTTAGAACTAACAAGCTCTGAAATTAAACACCTAATGTGAAGGATCAGAGTCAAGCTATAACATTCACCACATACAACAATTAAACCAAAAAAGCAATTAAAATTAAGAAAAACACTCACTAAACACAAGGCACAAACCACAAACAAAAGACCCACCTCTTCCAGAGAAACCGAACCCTCTTTTCTGTCCAGAAAGCGGCTGCGGCGGGGGAGGAGTCGGAGCGACC
>JAYMSU010001032.1:0-11381 GCA_036897765.1 Erodium chrysanthum | reverse complement strand
GCTCTGAGAAGCAGGAAAAAATGATTGGATCTTCTGGGTAATATGTCAAGTGAAGAAAAGGTCTAAGAACTAAAATGTACAGCAGTTAACTCATCAATGAGCCGTTTTTAAATAACAATCTTTCAAAATATGGATCATTGCAAGAAGTGTTTGATCTCAGACAGACCTGTTTACTAACCTCCTCTAAACCATCCACATGAGAAAGCGTGTCTACAGCTGCCAGTAATGAAATCATCCCCTAACAAGATGTTTGAAACAACATCAAATGGTTTGTTAAGGACATAATAGGTAGTGTGTGTTTGAAATATGAACCGAGTAGATAGATAAAGAAAACAACTAGAACTTACAGAAATAGGGGAGTCATCACCAAAGCTTTTGGCATGAAAAAAAGAAGCAGAATCCATAGACGCTACTGTCAGTATAACAGGTTTGGTCTGATTTGAGGATGAAATATTTACTGGTCGAATCAATGACCAAACACTTCCCTTCATGATTAACATAGATGAAAATTATAATTAACGAAATAACATCTAAATTAACTTGATACTCATGCAAACAGATTACAGTCTTACATAGTAAATATGCACACTACATTATGAAAACTATGGTGAATGCATCAGGTTTCATGCAAATAACCAGGAAACCACCCATCATGGAAATTACACTGTCAAACCTATCAAATTTGTACTAATGAAGCTCAGTGTTATGCCTATAAGACAAATGTTTTCTACCTCCAAATAAATATTTCCATCGCCAGTTTCTTCTTCGCCCCCAACCTCCACCATTACATTCCAGTAAATATTCACCAAGACTACTGATTTTTTTTCTAACTAACAAATTTAGAATGTCAAAGAAATTTATGGTATCGTATCTATAAAAACATCTGAAGATGCATGTGCTGGGAGAAGGTTAGTAAATTAATAAGTTTCATTTCAATTATATACCCCGGCATTACACTATAATTGGCCCTAACTACAAATGTAAATCAGAACATAAATCTATTCAAACTAAGTTAACAAATGGACATGTATGTAAAGGATAGTTGACGACCTTACATAAATATAAACTGCTAGTTTAGCAAAACACATTTAGATTATGAAAGCATATTATATTAAATAAGAAGTTAATCAACAGCATAAGCAGGGCAAAATCCAAGGAAATCTTACCTGTATCCACCTAACGGGAGACAAGTTTCTTCTTTTAAGCAAGATTCGGAGTCAAGAGTTCCAGATTTTGTTGTCTAATTCAAAGACAATTGTATCATTAATAAATGAATGACAATGCACACTTTGCAAATGTTAACTTAACATAAATTTTAAGTATAACAACCATATTAAAAACAGCGCAATCAGATACCTGCATCACCAGATCAAACTCAGCAATGGTAACAGTGTGAGCTTTCTTGCTCTTTTCATTCTTTATAGTTACCTGTAGGTGCAAGACGTCCAATAAGATACGGGAAAAGGAAAAGAGAGAAACCTAGTCAGCTAGTCTCTCTATTATGTTATGAATAACATAGAGGCACACCTGAATGTTAGGATAACCATACAGAGATATCTTGTCGAGTTACAATATATAGAGGTCTAAAACAACAGTCATTACCTCACGTAGGGTCATCGCGCTATCCTCAGGGAGTACAAATACAGGAAAATTGTAAGCGTTCCACATGATCCCAGATCCCTGAAAATTCAAAATAATATCATTCCCGCATCTTATACAGAATCTGAAAACAAAGAGAATACCATATAATCTCGAATCGAATTCAATCCAATAATTTGTTTACGACATAAACCAGGATTTGCCATTGATGAGCATGACCAACGGCTAAAACCATATTTTAACAGAAGATAAAAATCCAAATACTCACACAGTTTAGCTCTAAAAACAATTATAAAGTTTATTATATTTTACTGATCAATTGAACAAGCATCTATTACGGGTAAATTAAATGTCCTTGCTGTACCATCATAAACAGGCATGGTCTAGGAATGAAAGGCTCTACTAATTGGCTTTCTAAATCAGAGCACAGAAGAATGACGGAAAGGTTGTTTCCCTTTTACAATCAATACAAAATTTTGAGAAAGCTTATCACAATACAATTCATTGCATACAATTGGGTTCCACTCATAGTTGACTGTATTGTAAGGAGCAAATTCAGCTTGTGGGAACTTTTGTGCAGGAGAAAATCCTGAAAATAAGAGAAATTCCACCTTTAGTTGCACGCCTATCAAATATATTTTTCACCCACTCACCACTTTAGCTTCATAATGCAGAAAGGTGACAAGTAGTAACCAAACTAAACCTTTTAACTTGTTTTGGACTCCACTTGTATCTGTTGCTTCAACTATGACTCCACCAGCATTGAACATTCCCAGCAAAACTTGAATCATTTGATAACCTGATATAAAAACAGGTATATCTCAATATAACTAAAGGTGATCATATCCTCAGCAAATAAGCAGTTAAGCAATAAGCATATCATCTCTATTAAGCTATTGATTTGAACATTAGTTAGGCTTTAATTTTTAAACATGTCCGATACTTGTAGCATTACATCCATAGCCCCTATAATCATTCCTTTCAGAATTTGTGTATCAAAACTAGCAGGTTTTCACTAATGTGCAAACACCCACTGTCCAACCCATGACTTATAATTATTACATACATAAATCTGTTTTTGACAACAGCTAAATGCAAAATTGTCTAGAAATTGTAATATAAGTAGGTTAAATGTTAGTAGAAGCTTGTTGGAAATCCTACAACAAGTATTAATACAAATTGCTTGATCAGCAGAAATTTATTTTTTCCACAAACTATCAGTTTGACCGATACAGGGTGACAAGTTGAAAGCACATAACTGAATTTTAAAATTAATAAACATTCTTTGGTTTTCCGAAAATTCATTAATATACTAAGAAGCACTTCTACTATGGTTGTATTGGGCCTACCATTGAGGCTCACATAATGAGTGCAAAACTGAGAAAAAACCAGAAAGAAAAGACGATGGCACATGTGGAGGATAAAACAGGCAAAAAGGAGATGGCCAAATGCATCTAAAGTTAAATTAGACACACTTGCCTAGTGAAGAAAACTTGAAATTCATCCAGTGCCACCAAAACTGTAGACGGCTGATCCAGGTCGTTAGTAGCACTAAATCTAATAATAGGAGCCACCACCTTGTCTCGTCCAGGATCTGAAGATATACATCAAGAGAAGAATAATACACCAAATACTCATTACTTACAATAGTATTTGGGCTCCCGCTGCAGTACCAAGTACAGAAAGGCAAAAACTATCAAGGGCTGAAGCATTCCTTGCATAAAACTTACTCGAACATCCAATTTCTCCAGAAAGATTGAGCAGTCGCACACAAGGGTATCCATCAATATCCATGTACATTGACTTCTGCCCTCCTAAGATTTCACAAAAAAAGTTCTTCGATCAACAAAAATAGAAACACGAACCCGAAAACATCTTCAGGTGTGCTGGAGGAAATGAATGACTATTTCCAATACTGAACTCGCTTGGGCATGCATACATTAGGCACTGAAACCACACCATGCGTATCCAAAAGAATAGCACTCAGTGACAAATTCCTCAACGATCTAGCTATCAGATGGTATGCTAACAACAATTTTGACACTCTAATTGCACAGTACACCTTCCTAACAATCTTCAAATAACATGTAAAATCCAGTACAGCGTATTCAGAACAACTCAAAAGAGAAAAGTAATTCTTCAAAAAATGAATGAGAAGCGCGGAGATCAGTGTAAGCAAACAACTCACCGGAGGAGTGGAGATAGAACAGAAAAAGTCCGAAGACGACGAGCTTCCTGGCCATTGGAACGTGAAACCCTAGACCATGGTCTCCTATGGCTATGACCAATTAAACCGCACAAGTTCTCTCGCTCTGATCCGTGTGATGTAGCGAGCTCAGGAAGTGGAAGACGAGAGGGAGGGACTACTTACATATCCTAATTTAATTGCAACGCACAGTATTTATTTATTTTTCTTTTCTCCTGTTAATGTTATTACCAGAAACGACAGCTCGTTTTGGTTACCCGCTTTTTTACCATTGGTGTGTGTGTTTCGACGGAAAATATTGATATTCCATCATTCTCTCAGCTTGAACGCCAGAAACCGAAGCCCTAGCTTCTGCAAATTTTGGTCGAAATGGATGCGCAAGCAAGGAAAAAGGCACTGTTTCGTGCCAAATTGAGCGCACAGAAGAAAGACAAGCGAATCGAGTCTCCTCTTGTTCGGTATGCGTCGATTTCGTTTCTGCTTTTCTCAACTTCTCCCTGGACATTTTGCTACTTTTTTTTTCCATCTGGGAAGTGACCCTCTAGCTTCAGTGATGCAATTTGAACAGTAGCAAGTATTAGGATCTGGGTTGAAATTGAATTATTAATTCATGCTGCCACATTTCAGTTTGAGTAATGTAAAGTCCAGGGGAAGTGTAAGGCAGCGTCTTTTTCTTTCTGCATTAGTTAATTTGTTATTGACTGTTGGAATTAGACCTTAATCTGGAACTCTGTGTTAGTCATTTAATTGAAACCATTTTGTATTTTTTCATATACAGGTCAAGAAGCAATATAGAACTCTGGTTTTAATGAAATATGATACTACACATTGATACTGTTGTTGCTTTTGGTATTTGTATTCTTCAACTTAATGCTAGAGATGTGTAAATACTCCCATGCTGTCTACATAAACATATTTGCACATACATAAAGAAATTTCTGGCTCATCTCTCTCCTTTTCCACTTTATGCAGGTATAACGAGTTTGATCAACCAGTCTGTAGGGTTTGTGATGTTGTCTTGAAATCTGATTCCCAATGGGAGGCACACCAAGCTTCACGTAAACATCATGAGGTGAGGAATAGCACAATTATATTCCTATATACATAAGGCTGACATATAGACCAAGTACTGCCTCTGAATTGTAACATCGAATGAAGGGCTTGATGTTGTGAGTGCTCTGATTTATTAGTTCACGGGGTTGAATATCATCCATGAAGGACTCTCCCTTTTTGTTGATGTCATGATTCAACTCTGTAACCCATTCTATGCTTTTCTGGCTTCAATTTTTCTGAGAGCACAGATCGCATATTCCATGGTTTTCTCAAAAACATACAAATATATTTAATGTAAGTTTTGCTGATTGGAATGAGTGACATCTAAATACAGTACGTATATGATTGAAATTGCAATACCCTTTAATATATTTGTAACGCATAATCCAATGGTAAACTGAACCCTCCTTCAATAGAAAAAATTCATCTGATTGTCATGAGTCTTTGATTTTTGTGCTTACCGTACTTTGACATTTGGCTTGGCTAAGCCTAATAGTTGTCTAGATACTGGCTTCACCAAAAGAATCTGCATTGCGTAGGTTATTAGTGTCCATCCTATGGTACCAACATATAGCTGAGGAATGTTGAGCACCTTCAAGCAAGTGTTTCAGACTGAATAAATGGGAGAGTCAGTGGTCATTTTTTGAGTTCATTTGTCTTAATAATTTTGGATCCAAAATATTCATTTGTGATTTCTCACAAGGAATTTTGAGCTTGTTTTAAATCCATGGCTGAGTTCAAGGGAATATTTAGTTTATGGTGGTTGGTGTAATTATGCTACTCAACTGTTGCTCTTACAAGTAGAGCACATTAGACCTGCTATATTAGTTGCTTGAAAGTTAGGTGTGTGTATCAGTGAAAGGTAAACTCCAGAACATGTCCTCTGGTGATTCATCATTTTTCTGGAAGATATTGATACTTTTTAGTGTAATTTATCAAGGGTATAACAGCCTTTTTAATTGCTTTAGAGAACCTATTATAAGTATAACTTGATTTCATTTTCAGTATTCCGTTGATTCATAGTATATGATATGTTAGTTATTGAATCCATTTTATGTTTCTGTTTTTATTAATTAAAAGTTTTAGCATTAGAAACTGCATTATAATTTCTACTGTCGTGAGGATTTGAGGATATCTTCAAGGTTTACTGCTGAATTGATGGTTAGGCGGGTTCATTGTTGCAGTTTGTGTGACCTCTGTATCAGTTAGTTCCAGACCTAGCTAATTTGAATATTTGCTGGCTGGCTGGTTCTGGTTGAACGCATGCTTCCTAGATTGTTAAGTTCTAGTTTTATTTCCAGTATGTGATTGTATTGCTGTCCTGTGACACCACAATTATGCGTTGCCTGTGTTCTTTTATCATTCTTTTTGTTGATTTAGTTAGTTATTTACTAACTAAACCCTTATGTCATGGCAGGCAATAAGTAAAATCAAAGCTAATGCAGCTGGCCTAGCCCAGGTTAGCAATGCAAAACCTGAGCCCACGAAAGTGCTTGCTAAAAGTAGACCTAAACCCGAACATTCGCTTGAGTCGCAGAATGCAAAACCTGAACCCTCAACACAAATGCACAAACCTCAGCGATCAACTGGGCTTCCTCCAGAATTTTTTAGAACAGTGGGAAGAAGGTGCAGAAAACTGGTAAGAGCTTCAGTGGTTCTTATCATAGGCCAATTATTTCCTAGTTAACTTCCTAAAGCACTTTCATCTGATTAACAGTACAGGCAAAATTATGTTATGGAGTCTGTAATACTCGACGTTTGGTATTCATTTATTCTTCACACACAAGAAAATCATTGGCATTGCTTTAACTCTTATATATCTTGACATTTATTGGCCAGAGCACATATTCAACTGAATCAAATCTATGTAAGAATTTATTTGATTAGCTGATGTTTTTCTGGTTTAAGTCTGTTATTCTTTCAACATCACCTCTGCTGTGGGGATTGCACATATGTGGTATCTCAAGAATCAAGATGCAATACCTTCTACTTATTTTTGTTAATCTGTTTCTTACATAGTTTTAAAAGTCCCTTGAGGCTTATGCCTCGAGTGGTAACTCATAAGCCTAAAACTATGCCATTTTCTTAGGAGTAATCAAATTGTATAGCATACTGATACTAAACTTTAAAAAGCCCAAAAAACATCATTTAAAACAGCCAATTTTGTCAAGTTGAGTTAAGGTGCCGAGGCGTAAGAGTTAAGCCTCATGTGTATGAGGTGGCGAAGCGTAAGCCTCATTAGGATCTGATTTTTGAGAGGTGTAGCCTTAGAGCTTATTTTCAACCGCCTCGCCTCGAGGCGTGCCTAGTTTGACATGAGGTTTATAAATTCTTTGACCTGAAAGTTTATGACTTTCAAGATAGTGGATCTGATTCTTACAAAATGACAGGGAATTCAGATGAAATGAAGGCATTGGAATCATTAACCGCAGAGAATGACATAGATGAATTGTCCGGTAGTGGTATTGTGCATACAAAAAAAGGTCAGCCTTCCACTGAGCTTACGAAAGCACCAGCAGAGGCTGCTGATTCAAAAACCAACCAAGTAAAGGGAGCTTTACCTGAAGGCTTCTTTGATAGCAAGGAAGCTGATTTGCGTGCTCGCGGCATAAAAATTGTCAAGCCAGATGTTAAGTAAGTTTCTATTTCATATTAATACTATTGAAATTTCATAGACTTGCAATTATGGGTTTTTACTCCCAAACCGAGAAGCTAGGAACAATATTTGCTTTCTCTGATGGACAGTCCCAGAACATTTACATACTAAGAAATTTATATGCACAAGAAGATATCCTAGTTTTGCTGTAATTATATTTCTCAGTGACTGACAGACTCATTGGTCTCTCACAATCATGTATAGCATAATCACTAGAAAGTTATTGGAAATGAGTCATCTTACTGCAGCGAGTTTGTTTTATTTTTAAAGTTTGAACTGGGATAGTTTGAAGTAAATCTTTCAGCAGATGTTGACTATAGCTCTATTAGTAGTTTGCAACTTTACAGTAGAGTATACCGGTGTATCTTGGCTCTTCATGCCTTTATTTCCTTTCATATATTGATCATATTTATAACATTGATTTGAAATGTTGGTTAGAGATGAATACAAGGAATTTGAAAAGTTGATCCAGGATGATTTGAAGGAGGTGGATGACCGTTTCGAAGAAGAGGAGGTGAGGATTCGTGCTTTCTTGTTCTTATTTTCCCTAACCCCACCCAATGGTGCTCATTATTCACTTTGACATCCCTGTTAATCTGTGTTTGCAATTTGTGTCCCGCAGATTGATGCAGCTGAAACGATAGAAGAAGCTGAAACATTGGAGCAAAAGTTAGTTCTGCATAGTTAAACACCAAAATACCCATGTTGTGTTTGTTTCTGATTGATAATTTCTGTCCATCCGCAGATCTTACAGGGAAAGGGTTGAAATGTTGAAGAAAAAGAAAATGGAGTTAGCGGCTGCTAGGTCTTCCAAACGTAGCAAAGTCTCTGAGGAAGTTGTCAAGGAGCCTGAAGCTCAGGAGTCATCTAGTGACGACGACAGTGATGAGAATTTTACCGTTGATTGGAGAGCTCAACATATGTAAGATGCCCCGAACACTCCTTTCTTTACAAAATCAAAAATGTAGAAGGAAGAAAGAATTTGCAGTTGTTATAAACTGGTATTGATTCACTCGTCGTTGGTAGGCTCCATGGAAATGAAGATTTTTCAGTCACCCAACATGTTCAAATTTGTTTCTGCATATTGTTCTGTTTACTGTCCATGTGAATGATTAGTGAAATACCATCTGTAACCTGCTCCATCTTGAAATGTTAAGGTGGTGGGTCATCTAAGTAAGGATGACTACTTGAGCTATGGTAGACCTCTTTTCTTGGTAGTTAGAGCATCTCCGTATCGTTTATTCCTTAAATTTACGACCAAAGCATCTAGACATAAGCAAGTGGGATAAGAGGATATTACCGCAGGTTTGAAGATATGGTCAGCGACGCTATGGCTTTGGCATAGTTTGGAGAACATCTCAGGCCACCACTTGTATCTTGGGTATCCAACAGTGAGTTTGAGAGGGACTGCTAGTGCTCGGGTAAGATCATTGACGGTACATGCGGGATGCGCCCTCGGCATAGAGGGCCGGACTCTTTTGGGTTGGAGCAGAAAGTGCCGCATGCAGCTAGGCCTGAGAAGTATGGGTGAGCTGTTGTTAGGCTGCGAGCTCTGCCTTCCCGGACTAGTATGGTCTTGAGCAGCTAGTTGGGTTGCAGCATTTTGGGCCGCATGGTGGGACATATCTGCCATTGAAGCTGGAGATGCGAAAAGTAGACGAAGCAAGGACCGGCTATGCAGTTGATCACTTTGCACGGTGATATGGTGAGAAGCGGTTTGCTGAGGGAGGTAGGCGCAGAACGTGATGGCTCGGATAGGAGGGATAATGTGTTATTGTGATGATAGAGATAAAGATAGAGTCATAGGATAATACATACAACTCAATGAATCACAAGTTATGAGAATTACATGTTAAATTTCTGATGGAATGGGTTATGAGTGGAAATGGAGATCACGAATCCATCGGTTCAAAACAGAGCAAATTTATCCTTATAGCACATTGTCTGTCAATTGGATGTTTAGTCTCTGGCTCGTTACCGACAATTTATTAAAGATCAAACATGTGGGCCACACATTTGAGAACTTCCACTGCCAATTTGTTACTTAACATCTCAGTAGCAAAAATAATGGTTGCTGAACAAGGAAAATTGGAAGTTATATTTCGCACAACATGAGCAGCAACAACAGGCCAAATAAAAATTGAACATTAAGAAAAAAGGTAATTTATAAGAGAAGGACACTTTGGATTTCCATTACTAATTTGAAAATTCAAGTGCCAACTAGTGTTAGTTAAGACCCTTAAAATTAAACACACACTAGAACGACCTAATTAATATCATCAAACTATTATTTAATGGCACCAAATGTCAGTGTCACTACCATTAAGCGCATATACACGAATTGTGTAATAGAACTCATTATTTTATATAATTAAATATCGAACTACATATGTGTCTTTCGTAAATCTCTAGGTTTTCCATCTCTAACTTCACAGTTGGGTGATGAATAACAAAAGGAATCAAGCCAACACACTAATGATATATAACTAGGGCATTTTAGCCATTTCACTGTGTAAATTAACTTTGTTTGAAGCAGTGATACGAAATGAAGGTTGAGAGGGTGATATAATACAAATGAAATAAGACCGTGATAAAATCGTGAGTAATATTATGAAATTTCGCCGACTTTAGGGGATCATAAAAAAATTATCATATCCGAGCTTATTGAAACAGAAAATCAGGCCTTTGAGGCCCATTTCTTACTATGTGGACCAATGTCACGGTTAGGAAGGCAAATTTATGTCTAGGCCCAATGGGCCTTCTTTAGAAGACACCCAGGCCTTTTTTTCCTTTCTTCTTCTACCTTCCAACACTGAACTGAGAAATAGAATTGGTATACGAATTTCATACTGGTACGGGCAGCTTACTCGTCGCCATTGGAGTTGGGCTTCTTCAGGGGATTGCAAGAGAACCTCTTCCATTGTTGGCCAAATTGCTTTCCTCGTCGACATCGTTCTTCGTCGCCTACAGAGACACCCAGACCTACCGAATGGTCTACAAGCGCACTCCCATTGCTCTAAGGTTTCTTCATTTCCTTTCAATTGAATCATACTTTTCACTCAACTCAACTCCTTTACTCCTTTTACTTGATTGGCTTTCAGGTACCTAAAATCCACATTTGTCATTGACCTTCTTGGTTGTATGCCTTGGGACATCATTTATCAGGTTATTTTATTTATTTCTCTCCTTTCATTTGCTAATTGTTGCTTACTGTTCTGTTCAACATTACATGGGTAGAGCTGTTACCATATTGCATACATCAAAGTGAAAGTGGGTTTGATTTTGAATTTTCCATTTTAATAGGCTTATGGATAGGGCTGAGTCGAGTGCGAAAAGTTAATGAATTTTTCCAGAAGATGGAGAAGGATCAATTATATGTTTACAAGGATTGTGAAGCTCATTGTTGTTGAACTTTATTGCACACATACTGCAGCCTGCATCTTTTACTATTTGGCCACCACTCTACCTGAATCTCAAGAGGGGTATACTTGGATTGGAAGTTTGAAGTTGGGTGACTATGCCTATTCACACTTCAGAGAGATTGATCTCTGGACGCGCTATATAACATCTTTGTATTTCGCCATTGTCACCATGGCTACTGTTGGTAAGTTTGGAACTTAGCAAGAAGCTACCACTTTGTGACTTTCATCTGCCACACTTGTGAATTTACCCAGACTCATACATGCTTGTCTGCTGCAGGTTATGGAGACATACATGCTGTCAATCTGAGGGAGATGATATTTGTCATGATTTATGTATCTTTTGACATGATTCTCGGTGCTTATTTGATTGGTAATATGACAGCATTGATTGTTAAAGGATCAAAGACAGTGAAGTTCAGGGATAAAATGACAGATGTCATCAAAT
>JAYMSU010001031.1:0-11386 GCA_036897765.1 Erodium chrysanthum | reverse complement strand
AGTCCGTGTTCTTCTTCCATATCTTGTACTCTTCGTTGAGGAGCCTCTCCTCTATCTCTCCCCTCATCTCCTCATCGTCTTTGCCCATGACCGGAGCTGCTGTTTGGCTAAGGGTTTCTCGGATTTGGGATCTGTGTCGCTGTTCCCGCCAAGTTTGCGAGTGAAAACTTGTAACCCTAGCTCAGACTGATAACAAAGACTGAAATTGTGGAACTTGCTGGATTTGTTTACAGAATCATACACTTCCTTTTCTTACCAAACTACTTTTTTAGGAAGAAATAAAATAGGAAAAATTGCAAAGAAACCCGATGTACTATTATGTTTTTATAAAGAAACCCGATATGTTTTTTCGTTCCAAAAACACCCCGTCAACTTTATTTGTGTTGCAAAAAACCCAAATCATTAACAATATGTTAAGAGTAAACCGTCAATATTGTCTGACTTTTGGACAATTGAGGTAATTCCTTAAATGCCCCTAACCTCCTCTCACTTATTCTCATGATTTTAGATTTGTCTCACTTGGAAGGGTGTTGTTCTCGACTTCTCTCTCGCGGCTGAGTTCAGAATCTCCGACGTCTGTCGCCTCGCCTCACTGCCTAGCCGGGCCTTTCGTTGATGCTCGTCGATGTCATTGTCTGTCGTTGTCGGTCGCAATCGTCGGCGATATCTATTTAAACCACAAAAGAAGGCATGTAAACAAGATTACCATAATCAGATTGGGTATTCAACGAAAAGAGTCAGATTCATGGGTTTCGAAGAGCCAAATAGGCCTAGCAATGCCCCGAAAATTTTCACCTTTTGAATCTATTATGAGAATCAAATATGAGAATCAAATTGGGGAATAAAAAAAAGGGTCTGATTTCATGGGTTTTGAGAAACCAATAGGCCTAGTTCTTGCAAAGAACCAAATATTCGTACAATGTGATCATAAATGGAGAAAATGGGTGAATTGGGTGACTTCTCCAGAGGTGACCCACATGATCACGACTGTGAATATGAGAAGAAGACCTCCATTATATCTCCAACTCATCGCTTTAATCTGTCTCTTCAGCTTCTCAGCTCTCTATGACCCGACCCCCTTCTCTACACCGAAACAACAACCATTTCATGCCTAGTTCTTGGTAGGAATAATAGGATGGTTTAAAAGAACTGATCATGATTATATATTATCTGGTTGTATAATCAAACACCAATTTTTTTAATCTACTCCATCCAAAATTGACATTTTGACCAATAAAAAAGACAACTTTCTATGATTCTCTTTAAAACCTCAACATTAACGACACCTACAACATTATTAATAGATTGCATTGGAACATAAATGTAAGAGACGATCTAATTAATTGAAAACAAACGAAAATATCATCAAACTTGTCCTTGTAATCTGGAAATGGGTGTATAGAAACTAAGTAGCATTCGGATATACAGGTTAAAATTTTGATTTTTTCGTTGATGAAATGTTGCAAAAAAAAAAAAAAACTCGATTGAAAAGAATAAAAATGCAGACAATTTAATTGAAGAACCTGCGACGAGATCGAGAACACAAGGGCGAAACTTGTTGTCGGACGAACTAGGAATCGCCAACAGCTTCTTTCTTCCTCGGACGACAAATCATTGTCAGGCGATTCGAGATTCGTCATCATCATTGTCTGATTCTTGATAACCCAAAACGTTTCTATTTTGATTTTCCCCCAAAATTAAAATCCCCACGTGTCAAGGCACAGATTAGTTTGGTGGGCCCCAGACACATCCGCGGTCCGCGACACGTGTGGAGGACTAGTATAGGGAGGGCCGCAGCTGATCAGCGCCGCTCACGTCAAACTCGTGTTTTCTTCGTGGCCGTCGTCGAGAGAGCGAACAAACAAACAAAAATTAAATAAATAAAAGTAAATTGAATTAAATCTGCGTCTTATCTGAGAATCGTTCATCGCCTACCTCGACCTCACCTTCTCTTCTCGTTATCTTCGTATCGATCGGTGCTCTGTCCGGTGACCGTGGAATGTTCAATCGGTCAACGGTTGGACGGCGCGTTTTCAGTATCGGTGATGGGTGCACGTGCGGTGTTCTAGGGCTGATTTTGGGGATTTAATTTGCAGCTTTGGTAGTCCTGTTGTTGCTTAGTCAGTGGATTGTTTCATTTCAGGTGAATTGTGCTTCTTTGATTTTCATGAGAATTAGTTGTGTGTTTTTGGTACTAGTTTTGTGAATTTGGTCTTGTTTTGTTGCTTCAGAAGAGCTTGTCTTGTGTAGTGAATTTTTGTGTACACTGATTAGCTGAAATGGGAGTTGAAGATTGTTCTTGGCTGGCATTTTAGTGGAATTTGTTCTTATTTATGGATTGAATGAAGCTTTCAGGGATTTTATTGAATTTTCCTCTTGAAATGGTGGCTTTGTTGCTTTTTATGCTTTAAGTGTTGCATGTTATTGAGGACTTGTAGTTAGAATGGAAATGAGTGTTTCAAGTTTCATTGAGGCTTGAATTTACAAGTTTGTGTGTATGTTTATTCTCAAATAGAATTGAGTGAATAGCTGAATAACAGTTTGTATAGTATATGCTGTCTGTGGAATATGGCAATTTATTTTCTTACTGATTTTGTGACCGGGCTTCAGAGCCTTATGCTTTGTGTAATCTCTATGCTTAATCCTGTTTTCAAAACTTAGTGTTATCATTATGATGCCAATTTTATCTCTCCAACCCTTTCCCAAGCAATTCAAACTACAAATCACGTGAAAATTTTCAGGGAACATGAAAGGTTTCAAAGATTGGGCTTTCTCTCAGTTGATGGCCAAATCCTTGATCATGTCTACGCCATTGTCTGGTGGTGATCGTTCTGTTAGCGAGGAACCTCAAGAGGAAGAGCTTGCTGCCCCTGGTATCACCCTGCCTTTTACTCTTTTTATCAATTTAAATTAGAATTACACTAAGATACTCGAGTTTGTTTCTAATTAGGGAGAATAAAAAGGAAAAGTAGTTTTTTGGTAGCCTGCTTCAATTCTACATGAGTTATCTTGTGTGAAGCTGATTATGATACTGTAAGAGCTTATCGTTTTCTCGTTTGCTAGGTTCTGTTGACACACCCAGTTTGGTAATGGCACCAGTGTCTCCTGATATATCACATTCTTCCTATAGTAACCAGGAAAATCAGCCCCCTTCCTCCTTCCAGCAAGATCCAGTTGAAAATAGCCACCATCATGAGATGGATAGATTGGACAAAGTTGAGAGTTTGCAAATCAAGTTCTTGCGTGCTCTCCAACGGCATGGGCAGTTACAAAATAATATGCTGGTGGCAAAAGTTTTATATCGGTTACACCTCGCAACTTTGATAAGAGCTGGGGAATCTGATATGAACAGAGTTAACCTCAGAAATGATCGAGCTACAAGAATAGCAGCAGAGCAAGAGGCAGCTGGCCTGCCTGAATTGGATTTCTCAGTAAGAGTACTTGTCTTGGGGAGAACAGGTGTTGGCAAGAGTGCAACTATAAATTCCATATTTGATGAAAAGAAAACTGTGACGAATGCATTTGTGCCTGCTACAGATAGCATCCAAGAGGTTACAGGAACTTTTAATGGAATCAAAATGACCTTCATTGACACCCCTGGTTTCTTGCCTCCTTCTGCCAGTAATTTTGGAAGAAACAGGAAGATTATGCGCTCTGTGAAGAGGTTCATAAGAAGGTCCCCACCAGACATGGTATTATATTTTGAACGACTTGACCTTATCGACACTGGCTATAGTGATTTTCCCCTTCTGAAGCTTATAACTGAAGTTTTCGGTGATGCAATCTGGTTCAACACAATCCTCGTCATGACTCATTCATCATCTGTTAGTCATGAGGGTTTCAGTTACGAATCATATGTGATGCAATGCACAGATATGGTGCAACGCCACATTCACCAGGCAGTGATGGATGCAAAACTTGAAATTCCTGTATTAATGGTGGAGAATGATCCTCATTGTAAGGTGAATATGATGGGGGAAAAGGTTCTTCCAAATGGGGTGATTTGGAGATCTCAGTTCTTGCTATTATGTATTTGTACAAAAGTTCTGGCTGATGCTAATTCCCTTTTGGATTTTAAAGATAGCATCAAACTTGGGCCATTAGGAAATACTCGGCAGCCCTCTCTGCCCCATCTTCTCTCATCTCTTCTACGTCGTCAATCTCTCTCCAATCCAGATGAAGAAAATGAAGAAATTGACCACATTTTTCTCTCAGAATTATATGAAGAGGACGAGTATGATCAGTTGCCTCCCATTAGAGTCTTATCAAATGCTCAGTTTCAGAAATTGACCAAGTCACAGAAAAATGATTACCTTGAGGAGTTGGATTACCGGGAGACCCTTTATATAAAAAAGCAACTGAAAGAAGCTTCCCGGAGGCGTCAAGAAAATAAGCATACCACAGAAGACAATTTGGCTAATGGTGATGTTTCTGAAAGCCAATATGAACATCCAGAGACTGTTTCATTCCCAGAATCAGCAGTCCCACTAACTTTTGACTCATATTGCCCTTTGCATAGATACCGCTGGGTTGTTCTTAATGACCAGTGGGTTTTAAGACCTGTTCTTGATCCTCATGGATGGGATCACGATGTCGGCTTTGACGGAGTTAATGTGGAGACAGTTAGTGAGATAAATGATATGTTTGCCTCCATTAAAGGACAGATAAGCAAGGACAAGCGGGATTTTACTATTCAATCTGAGTGTGCAGCCGCTTACACAGTTCCTGCAGGACCTACTTATTCTGTAGGTTTAGAGGCTCAATCTTCTGATAAAGATATCATTTACACAGTTCACAGCAACACAAAACTCAGAAATCTGAAGCACAACATTACTGATTGTGGAGTGTCTTTGACATCTTTTGGAGGCAAGTATTGTTTTGGTGCCAAGATTAAAGATACCATATTGATTGGGAAGAGACTGAAGTTTGTAATGAATGGTGGCCGAATGGGGGGTGGTGGGAAAGTGGCATACGGTGGGGGTTTTGAAGCTATTATAAGAGGAGCAGACTACCCAATGAGGCAAGACAATACCAGCCTGGCAATGACAGTCCTATCCTTCAACAAAGAGATGGTGTTGAGTGGAAGTCTTCAATCCGAGTTCAGGTTGAGTCGGGATACAAAAGTTTCAGTCAATGCCAATCTAAATAGCCGGAAAATGGGACAGATTTGCGTGAAGACGAGTAGTTCTGAGCTTGCCCAGATTGTGCTTGTAGCAATTTTCTCAATATTCAAGGTCTTGCTACGCAGAAAGGCAAATGAAGATACAACAGTAGAAGCATTGCAAACCGAGTAAGCTTTTTTCTGCTTTCTTGATGCTATTATATTTAGATTCATCAAGCTCGTGGTAAGAGAAAATCATGTCAGTAAAGCTATTATGTTTGTTATTTTCAAGGATTATCTAATGTTTGTGACTAGCGAAAGGGGTCTATTTTCTAGTGACCCAAGTTTTTGTGAGTTGAGGCAGTAACTGTATAGAAAATCAAGACAATCTTCTGGTAGTTGTAGCTTAAGTCCCCATAGAACCATGCAATAAAGATTTATAGTATCATCAGTTTCTGAACCTTGTTTGCTTTGTTTTTCTTTTTATAATATGCATACATCTGATGAAACATTTTGCCTTTTGGGAGACTGAATAAATTCTGAGATATAAAATAAGGTGATCTAAGTCAACTTTTCTGTCTGAATGCATTCATAATGACTCACTAGATCAAGATAAAACAATATTTTTTAGGTCTAAACCAAAGTCACAAGAATGTTTTAGAGCTTCATTTCAGTATAATGTATGGTACAAAGAATAAGAATGAAAAACAAAGGAACACTTGTAGGCTAAGGCTAAGTAAGGTTAAGGAACAAGATTGTTTCAAACTGGTTCTAATGTACATAGGAAACAAATTTGAAATTTCTCAAACTCTCTTCAGGCTTTTAAGGTAGTCAGCTCTTATTCCCCACAACTGCTCTCCAACTGATTTCATGTCAGGCCGACTGACTCGTTTAGGTGCTGCACATTCAAATGTCAAACCAAATATCCTCACTAGTACCTCTACATCAACAGCTTCCTTCATTAATGGATCCATGAGCTGAGCTACATTTCCTTCATTGTACTTCCTAAAAGCCTGCACCATGCCAAAAACACAACCTAAGGAACCTCGAATGATTTAGAAGCAACTTGGATGGAAGATCCTAAAACAAAACAAACGGTTTCACAATACACCCACCAATTCTATATATTTTGGCTCATGAATCATGTTATTCTCATCCTACAAGCTTTAGGCTAAGTTTCTGAATCTGATTGTTCAGTACTAAAACTTTCTCAAAATGAATAAGTTGCGAAGTAAGACTGTATAAACTAACCCATAGAAGTGTCACCCGCTCCTCATGAGGTCTCCTAGGCTCCAGGGGGCGGCGCCCTGTCAAGATTTCTATAAGTAGAACCCCAAAGGAGTAGACATCACTCTTGGCTGTCAGCTGGTAGGTTTTCATATACTCAGGATCAAGGTATCCCATCGTCCCTTTCACATTCGTCAAGACATGAGTTTGCTCAGCGTCCACACCAAACTTTGCAAATCCAAAATCAGCCACTTTAGCTCGCAGGCTCTCTGTCAGAAGAATATTAGATGCCTTAATGTCCCGGTGGATGATTTGTTTCTCTGTTACAAGTTAGTAAAAGATCAGCAATAATGAATGTTGTGAACAGGCATTTTAGACAAAGGGGAAGGAATTTCTATATCACCTGCATATAGATGAAGATATGTTAGGCCATGAGCAACATCAATGGCTATTGCAAGTCTCTGATTGAAATCAAGTACCCTTCTGCGCTGACCTGACAACAGTAATCAAAAACCGTCATGCTATGCATAATCTAATTGTGTTGGAAAGAGTTGTTGAGTCATTTGTTCTCACCATCCAAATGTTCCCGAAGAGTTCCATTTGGGACATACTCGGTTATGAGAAGCCGCTCGTTTCCAATATCAATGTAATCAAGTAGCTTCACTAGGCTCACATGATCAATTTTAGCCAGAAGCTCAACTTCACTGCTGAACTCGGTCCTCAGGCTATCAAAGTGTTCCTATATGTTCAAAGGAAGGAATTGTTACAGCCTATAAGAAGCTAACATGGACAATCTATAGAACCAATGAATAATGATACATGAACATATCTTAAAGCACTCGTGCATTAATGAAGAAGTCCAAGGTTGCATGAAGAAAAACCATGATTTACCTTCTTAGCTCGTTTGATTGCAACCGTTTGGCCACCTTCAAGCTGGGCTTTGTACACTCTTCCAAAGCCTCCTTCACCTATTTGTAGTGATGGTGCAAAATTCTGAGTAGCTTTAGCTACCTGGTCTATACTGAGATGAAGGGAACCCAGTCTACTGAGTTGGGGGGACATTGAAAATCGAGGACTTGGAGGGACACGAAGTGGACTTCCCGGGATCTTTTCAGATGGAAATCTCATTTCTATAGAGGAGACTGAATCCACTGCAATAAATTAAAAACCCACAGCCAATAAAGCTCTACTCTCTCTTTAATTCCTTAAACTTCAAAATTGCATGTCAACTAGTGAAGGTAGATGAGTTTTGAGATTAGAGATACTAACTGGAATAAGGTTCTTTTGGGAGAACGGTGTGAGCAGTGGCTTTCCTTTTTCTCCAAATACAGGGACAAAGTAACCCACAACATGCAACGAAAATTCCAGACCCTATCATCATAACCTTTGGCAAGGATAAGGAAGAAGATTTATTATCATGCTTCTCCTCCCCTGATTTGTTCTTCTGAGCAGAACCGTGGGGTGTGAGTTCTTCTTTATCTTTTGTCTGCAACATCTTTCTTCCATATTTGAAGTGCAGCTCAACTGCAAGAGCAAGAAAATGAAGAAGAAGCACTTAGTGAAAGGCTATAACAATTCATTCTTGAGCACTCCCAAATAAACTCATACCTAATGAAAGCTCAAAACCGCAGTTGAGAAAACCCTCCAAGATGCAACCAACTGAATGGTGATAATTGATAGCCTTGCAGAATGTAACTCTGTCTACAAGTTCTCCGCTTATGTAAAATGTGTCGTCGCCGTTTAAATTTGAATAGGTTAGGTAATCGGCACCACAAACCTTGGACTGTACAAGACCGGCAGTTGCAAAGAGTCTAGGCAATTGCCACAAAAGCAATAAACTTAATGACACAATGAGTTTAAAATCCATCTTCAAAAACTAGAACACCATGAGCTCCACAAATCATAAAAAGCCAGAAGAGCAAAATTGCAGAAGCACAAGTCTTGCAGATCCAATTTCAAAGAAGCAATCCAGAAGTTGAACAATCACCTCAAAACCACTTGTTTGTCTTCAACAATCAACACCCAAATCACCAAAGTAGTAGACTAACTATACACCCAAAACCCTGACAGAAAATAAGCTAATATTAGTTACAGTTCATGTAATCAACTTCAATTCTCATTCCTTACCCACATATCTATAAACCCCAGAAGTTCAAATTGCCCAAAACAGCAAAATGACTAAATTTTCACACCCAATTCAGGAAACAGCTAAAATCCAAAACCCCAACACTCAAACCTCAATCAATTCAATTAAATCTTCACACCCAAAAGTTGAGCTAAAAAGGTAAGATCAGACAGCTATAAATGGCAACAACAGAACCTCACAGCACATGCGTTACAGGGAAAGAGCCGGAACCTGTTACAGAGGAGGCTGAGATTCAGTGTTACGATTCTCTGGCGCTGAAGTCAAAGGCAAGCTGAGGAAGAAGAAGAACAAGGTGGAGCTCTAACGTTAATTCGGAGCAATCTATGATGGCAATAACATTTACCAAAAAAATAAAATGAGGATAAAATCATGAAAAATGTTGACCGTTGAGAAGCGGTTCTTGCCTGGATGCATCCGAGGTTGATTTTGTGATTATTTGACCATAAATTCATATACCATCACGCATCACGGATACTGATTGACGGCCCAGATTTGCATCAAGTCAACCCTGACGGCTGAAGGTAAGGTGGGTCCTACTCATCTTGTGTATATCAATTTTCAACTCTTAACATATTATATTAGTGGTCATGACTGAGAAGAAGATTGGTCCTCAAATTAGCTTCTTGGAGTGTAAAATCATTTCACATGCCTTTGACTTGGAATTCAATATCCATCTCAGTTCATATTAGTACTATTCTCATTAAAATTGTTGTTTTTATCATAAAGTTTCATATACAATAACTCTTCTTTAATTAAATCTATATATTTATTTGATGTGAAATCAAAACTTATCACATGGAAATCTTATAGTGTCCTTAAATCTTGGGAAAGCGTGGCTATTTGGCTTTTCTTAAAGAGTGTTTTGGTTCACCAATATGAATTGTGTGCATGGATATTGCCAATTATCTTTGAACATTTCTATTGTGTTGACTATTATTGTTGGCAAAGGTTGCCCAGAAACTGTATCATCAGCTGAAAATGAATTGAAGAACACAACAATGTTTTTGGATTTAGATGCAGTAACCTTTGATGGGACTTATTGATGCAAGAAGCATTAAGTTTTGTCAGTTCTTGTTTCTTTCTTTCTTTTTTTTGCTGAACAGCCATTAATGATGTTTCGGGTCAAACAGTGTATCCCAACAGTTTCATTTTCCCTAAATTTTTGTTGCAGGTCAAACATAACACTACAATTCTACACTCTTTTTTTTTTAACAAACCTTTATTTGAGTTCTGAAACTATCTTTTACCATAAATCTGTAATTGAAGTTCTAACCAGTAACAAATTGGATGAGCAGATTAAACCAATTTCGAAATTATCATTCTACATAGCTTCTAAATAGACATGACATACATAATGACCTAGACAATACACATTACCTACAATGTACTTAATCCGATAATATTGATAGTTAGTAACCTCGTTCTATCTTTTGTTTCATTCAAGTACGAGATTATATAATATTTTACATCAAGAATATGATCGCATTTATTATACAAGAGTAAATTTCATTTAAAAACATCGTTCTTAAAAGTCTTTCAGTTAATCATTTATATTATTAATGTCTTTGTTCTCGATATTATAAAAATAATTTTGTTTTATGCATAATATGAAATCGAATTTTGACTAAGATATCGAGTTCTCTCATAGAAAGACAAGCAGGGGCAGGTCCGGAGATTTTTGAAAGCCTGCAAAATTTCTTATTAATTTCTTTAAATCAGTTCAATTTATACACATCAATGAAATTAAACCAGTAAGCAGTCTTGAATTATTCAAATAAAAAAATGAACATAATTAAATTTTAGCAAAATAATCCTATAAGATCGATAATTAATAAAATGTATTCCATCTCATTCATTCAGGTATTAGATTGTATGATATCTTCCATATCAACAACAATAATAAAAAAAATCCTACAAAAAAAGTCTAACTTCATGCAAAAATATATTCTTTTTCAAACAAAAATCAATAGATTATTTATATTGTTGATATATTTTCTCACACTTATTTACTGAATGATAAGATATCGGGTGGGTTGGAAGATGTTATAAAAAAGTGTTTTGAAGTAAACAAAATGTTCAAACATGCTACATATCTTGAAATTACCATAACTTTCTCATACGAACTCCGATTTAAACCTGTAAGATATCAAATCGAATATAAATGAAAGTTTTACAGCTCTACGAAAATTTCCCAAACAAGAGAAGGGAGGGCGATCTTCCCCTAGTCCGATTCAACAAGAACAAAGTACTTAATTAATGTTAAAATAGACAAAACCAATTATTATAATCAAGTATTTTACACAAAAAGATGAGAACCAAGTACATGTAATAAGGACGTTAAGTAACATTCAATAAGAGACAAAAATCCAAGGTTCAGTAATCTTTGTGGGACAAGTTTGTATTTATAAACAAGAACAAAAGGAGTACCCCAAATGGTAGCATTCATAATGGTGATTTTTGATGTGCCTTAAGTTGCCTCGTTAAAAACCTTTTTAGGAAAAATCAGTGGGACAAAACCTAAATAAGGGAAAAATAGCACAACACGTGAATCTTGCTCCCCCTGATGACTAACAAGGTTACTTTGGTTGCTTGTTAAGTCGGTACATGTCGATCTTGTAGACTAACTTCTCAAAAGTGGATGTTGGTAAGACTAGTAAATAAATCAGCTAGATTTCCATTTGAATGAATTTGCTTGACATCTATCTCATTACTCTTCTAGAGTTCGTGAGTATAAAGAACTTCGGTAAGGTGTGTTTGATTTCATATCCTTTGATGTACTCTTCCCTGATCTGAGCAATACAAGCTGCATTATCTTCATATATTGTGGAAGGAGAGCATGCTGGAGGAAATTATGCTTCGTATATGTTGGATAAATGATCCTAGGAACACATTGTCGACTAGCTTCATGCAAC
>JAYMSU010001030.1:0-11387 GCA_036897765.1 Erodium chrysanthum | reverse complement strand
GTCTCGATCGGTTACTTGTCAATTGATTGTGTAACCCTACCCTCCTCGATTCATCGATCATTGAGGGCTGCTATTTCCGTTACGAAGTTCTTCTTCAAAGCCCTTTCTCCTCGAAGCTTTCCCTACGCATCTCATTGAATTATCTCGCTGAAAAGAGGGTCTGAAGTTTGATCCTGTTGGTCTGTATTCTCTTTCCTCCTTGATACATCTGTTATGATTATAAACCAGAAAATTGATTATCAATATATCTTTTCTCTCCTCTTCATTTTATTTGGTACGATAAATTATCGGACACCTCTTGATGCCCTTACTTATACTCATCAATCAATTGTTTTGGTATGATCCCCCTCGCCTTAATTTTTGCCTCATACCATTGCAGCTGCCGACGAGTAGTGAGCACAGGAGTGGGTTGAGAGCGGGGCATGGAGGTCGCGAAGCTTCTGTTGGTTTTCGGTTCATATTGTTTTGGTATGATCCTCTTTTGTTGTTTTGGTTTATGGGTTCATATTGCCGCTGCTACTAACCAGGTCCAAGTGATTTTTTCGGTTAGTTTCTCTTCTGGTCCATCTTTATGTTGTTGTGTTTGTGGCATCTACGAGTACTTGTGGGTTATCGGAATTTTGACCTCTTTTTGGATCTAATTTAGTCCAGTTTATGCTTTTTTGTTTGATTCTAGGAGGGGTTTGCAACTGATCATAGCTTCATATTGATGTTGCTACTCGGCGGATATGGTGGGTTATGCAGTTCGTTTCTCTTTTGGTCCATTTTTGTGTTATTGTGTTTGTTGCATCTAGGTGCTTTGGCTATCTGAAATTTGACCTTTCTAGGATCTGGGTTTGGTTTAGTTTATGCTTCTTTTTTTTGTTTAATTCGAAGAGGAGGTTGCGGAATTCTAGCAGTATTTGAAGATGGAGAAAAAACAATCACAGTGATTAATACTATTCTGACCCTTTCCACCCATCCATATGGATGGTGTGTGATGCAGGTTGGAAAACAACACTGTTTCCTCATTTTCATTTTTATCTCGCTAATATAATTGTATAGTGTTTTTAATCCCGGAATTTTTTTGATCACAGGGTTTTAGCGCATTAGGATTCTGACCTATGTAACTATATCATTATGTTGTTATGCTTTAATTTTGCATTGTCAGGTAAAATTAAGGAGAGTTCTGGTGGTAGCTGTGGACCTTAGGGGACATGGGAAGTCATTCATAGAGAATGATATTGATTTATCAATTGAGGTATTCCTTATTGATAATATGAGCTCTTTAATTTTTGTTGTTTGTTTTGTGCATATATCTAAAGTTTGATCATGTTAATGATTTGTTAATAGATGCAACTATTGACAGATCTCAATTTAAAAAACACCTCAATTGGTGGAAATGGTAGATGACAATCAAATATGGATTCACCATTTCACCATAATTTTGGGCTCCTTTCTTAGAGCACCAACAAATTTACTAACATCTGACTACCCTTTTTTATCGGAAAACAAAAATATAATAGGATATTGAAGAGTTGATGAGTCTCCCGCCAGAGAATATGTTGTTGAGATTGATGAACTTTCGGTTGAAGAAGTGAGAAAATAGGAAGATAGTCACCGACTTGTCTTCTAATGTGAAGGTAAATGAAGTTAGTGTGTAATTGGTAAGCTCATTTTGAGTACTAATTTTCGTACACAGATGGAAGATGGGTCTCCCATTATAGAATATATTAATGTAATGGATGAATTTTCAGTTGGAAGAGATCAGTATAGGAGAAAATAGTTACAAGCTTTTCTTCTAATGTGGAGGTAAATGAAGCAGCAAAACGGATATGATTTTTAGTTCATTTTGAGTACTTATTTTGTATTCATCTACCGTACTTTGACATTATACAGAAAATGAGGACAACTTGCTATGTGATTATGCTGTGGAAAGTTTCTGGTTGCATCATGTATTATAAGTGTATGAGTAATTGAGTATGACTTGTATAGTTTGTGGATCATGGAAATTATTGAGCTATTTATTAAGTAGTTTGATCATTTTATACTTCTCTTTGCATCGTATAATGGCTAATGGTTCAGTCTGATTATTTTCACCTCCAAACATTTACGAAGACTAATTTCAAATTCATACTAATGGTGGTTTGAGTAATGAACTCACATATACTTCGATATTAATTCAAGTGCTTATTGAAAGTTGAACACCGTTTTCTTGTCAGGCTTATAAAAACAAAAATACTATCCTGGATTTGTTTAACAAGTCTATTTAACTAAATGAATTATGGTTGTCTACATACTTGATCCTCGTGGTTGCTGTTTTTAATGCCTTTTTGGTCCATTCATTAGCTTGCACCCTTGATTCCATTTCTTTTCTCTTGCTCTTTGTGGTATCTATGGATTTTTTCCATCCCCATTTGCTCATCTAATGTCATTTCACATTTGTCTGTATATATTCGGTAGGGAATGCCACTAACTGCTGCTACTAGCTGCACTTCAACTTTTACTGATGTCATTGCGTTGAAAGATTGCCTTGGAGATGCTGATGAGGGCTTGCATTCTGATGTTGGTGCCACTCCAAAGAAGCGACGACTTGGCAAGGGTGTGGTTGTCGCTGTCTAACTATTCGGCGGATATGGATGAATAAGGCCATCTTCAGCTAGATATTGTGTTTTTAAGTTTGTTAGTGTTGGGTCGTGCCTGGTGTCTAGTTTCATTGCCATTGCTCAGGTACTCTCTAAGCTCACATTAATCAGGTGGTTTAATCATGTTTGTGTTTATTTTTCTTCATTTGATTGGAACTTATTTAATATGAAGCTTTGCAAAAGATGTGAGTCCTAGCAAGGGGTGGGAGTGCTGGTGAAGAGCTACAATAAGGAGAGGGTGCAACAAAATGTTGATATATTTATTTGGGCTATACTATCAAAGGGGTTTGAAATCACATGTCTTATGTAAGCCCTACGTGATACCAAATACATAAGTTGAAGAATTGATCGTTTCATTATGATTGTTTCTGACATTTTGGGGTTTTAGTTCGATTAGTGGGGTTCGCACAAAATTTGATTAAATGTTGTCTTTATCTTTACCATGGAATTACTTTTGTTTTGAAATTATGGATGATTTCGTTTTGTAATATATTGTTTGTAGGAAAGATGCCTTAGTAGGATGATTATTATGGAGCCAATATGAAACCCATGGTTTTTCTAATTTTTAGTTCAAATCGTGTTTGCAAGTGTTCTTGGCTCCCACAGGTAGATTTTAGAGGCTTCACGTTTTGGGTAAATTTGAGCTAATAATAATTTGTTCTAGAACCCATTTTTTTCTATTAGTGTAATTGATCGAGAATTGGTTTATGATTTTTGGTGTTTATGTTGAGTATTTATGCATGATTTCCCCCAAATTATGTACCAATTTGTTGCGGAAAGGAGTGACGATTGTTAGAGTGTTGAATTATTTTGTTACTTACAAGGAATTAGTTTATCTATGTACTTACATGACAAGATTATTCTTAAAAGCCGGATTGAGTATTGTTTTCCTTTACAATAAGCATCGCGCATAAGTCGAATTGAGTATTGTTTTCCTTTCCAATAATACAAGGATTGATTGAAATATAACATGTTTTTTTGGTGTTGAAATTACACCAACCTTTGAAATCAGTTAAGATCTCAGCATCCATTATTATTACTATTAAGAAAAACATCTCAACATCCACAACCCATGTCATGTCAGCTGATCATAGTACAAAACTGAATCTATCATCTCCAATACAAATTCATGCACACAAATCAAATCCCCCCAACTGCAAGCAACCGTGAGTATTTTGTTTATCTATTCTCCCACTGTCAACCCGAATCCAAACTTGCTGTCTTTCTTCATGTGATCAATCTGCAATGCATATTCAAACATTCCAAAGTTGTAGAATAAAGCAAATAAAAAAGACTCACAATAGGTAAGAGTCAAGTAATGGTCGTCTCACCTCTGCAGACAGTATGAAGTTGAGACCCATGTTTAATCGTTCTTCCAAAAATGCTGTGGTACACCCATTCGAATCAATCTTCCCTCTAAGCCGACACTGTTCAATGTGTCAAAACCATTAACTTCACCAGAAAAAAATGCGACACTAAATTTAATATGCAATGGGCACCAATGCACTAATTTTAGCTTACTTCTCAACTCATTCACACCACCATAACTACATAATATATTAATATGTATGTAGTTTTTTTTGTAAAATCTAAGACACGGTATGTTCAATGCATAATATAACAATTATACATGATAATATAAATTATGTAACATTCGTGTCGGATTAATTTCTTTTTCAAAAATTGCAGGGACACATAAAATAAAGTATCCAAGTATCCAAACTAAATACATGCCTGCTACGAACACGGATACATCGATAAATACAAAGAGTCCGTGGATTATGGCATATCAATAACAGAAGCTGAGCTCATTTTCCACCAAATATATGAGAGTGCATGGAAGCTTAATCCGAGTGATACTAATCTAATTTTTACATGCAAAAAATATTATATAGTACATGAATTCTGAAGAGAAGTTACCTGTCGGAGAATATAATCATAACCAAAACTGGCCGTGACATCCTTTGACATGTAGTTGTACATAAGGTCTGATGCAAGAGAAACCTAAACGAGAGTACCAGATACTATAAGACCCGTGTTCATTAGCAAAAACAAAATCAACATAAATTTCTGAAAGCAGCTTCTTTACCTTCTCTGATACTTTCTGAACATAGCTCAGAGCAACCATTCCTGTGCTAGCTACTTGTCCAGTGGCAACCTAGAGTGAAGAGGATTGATTAAATGACATTCAAACAAAAATTCCACATATAAAACATTCCGAAAAGATCTAAAATGGGCCTTGGGGTTAGAAAAAATTCAGTGGTGAGATAAAAATAATTCGTTCTAAATGACACTGACTTCCACTCAGTTCATGCAAAAGTAATAACATCCATTTATCCAAAGAACACCATCGCGTCAATATTTGAAAATTCAAAACAAGTTTTCCACCAAACAAACTACACAACCTTCAGATCGAACAAAAGTGAATGTGGTCATGCTCAGCCTTTTAAAAGTATCATATGATTCAAAACCACATCTAATCAATTTGCAAAAGTTCACCGGTTTTATCCATGAGCCAAAAGTTTTCATTTTCCATAACCCAGTCCTGATTTAATCAATTATAATTTCATTATCCTACAAGTCAAAGCAAACGAAACTACATACATGCATAAGCAACTTGCTTCTTTTGCAATTGATCTACGTGGCAATCTACGTACTCACCATTAAATGGATGAGCAATCTAACTAACCATTAGTGATATTAAGAAGAAGAAAAAAATAGTACAAGGCATGACATATTCCATGGCTTAATAATACATAAAAACAAGTATTGAGCTACAATACCATTTTATCATTGTTGTACCGAGCTGCATAACCGATACCAGACTTTCGATGCTGACCAGACCAAAATATCTCACCACCTAAAGATAAATTTGGAGTAATACTCTGCACACAAAATAATAAAAGTTGTAAGGCGGAGAGCAAGACTATCAAATATTAAGAAGACAAGTATACATCTTTATTGCATATCACTAATTTAGAATACAATTTTGGTACTATTAGGATGAATCAAATAAACAAAATGTACCACAAAAAATAGACAGGGCAAGTAAATGCACTAACAGATTGTTTATGCAATATATTGGCAGTTTGGCACTCAACAATCAGGAATACTATGTTGAAAGTGTAATTATGGTAGCATCTTTATACATGGCCCAACATTAATTCAGGTCTTACCTGGATATAGTTTGCACCAAACAAGGCACCATTTCCTATTTGAAGTTGGCTCCTGAAGTCATTACCCTGTATGGAACTAGGAGAAATCAGCACTAGGAAGAGCATCAGAGTTGTAAGGTTCATGCATGCATGACAATAGAATTAAAAAGCCAACATCAGATAATTCTAACTCTTCAATCTTATGATTTGAAGCAAGAAAAATGTAGCATGAGATTAGCTATGACAACATATCATTAGTTATAATAAAGTAGTATGTTAAGGGACCAAAAAAAACTTAAGAAATGCCATGCTGTCATGCATGATTACGTTTTTTTGCATCATAATGAAAACATGTAATTCAATTGGTATAAGTGAAGGGGTAACATACTTATGAAAAAGGAAACAAGAAGCTTAAGCATTTTCAGAGTTCCGCCGACCACTTAATTACAAAAGGAGATCTAGCGTGAAATAAAAGCGGTAGCTATAATACACCTAATATAATGCAGTGAAAGGGATATTCAGTCTGCCTTGCACTCCCTTTCAAAGTAAAGCCTTATGTTATGAGAAAGTTAAGGTGATTGGACTATGACCATCATAAACATATAGGAAATGGACCGAACGCTATTATGCAATGCATGGAAGATAACACATTGCATACATACTGATGAACATTTCTTCTCGTCACAAAAGACCCCATTTTTCTTATCAAGAAAAGAGAAATAAAAGTGTCGTGATGAAGGAAAAAAGTTAAGAGTAATGCTTCACCTTGTAATCAAAATTGAACATGCCGTGTGACATATGCGGTTCTTGCGTGAGCTGTAATGACACAAAGGCATGGATCAGAAGGTATCCAGATAATATACATGTTACAAAAACAAGCAACATTATCAAAGTATCCACCTGGGCTGTAGCCTTCAAAGTAAGATTATCAGTCAAATCACACTTCACTCTGGCGTTTAGCCTCCCATCCATCATTAACCTCCCAAAAAGCA
Organism: Erodium chrysanthum; assembly: GCA_036897765.1. Taxonomy (NCBI): domain Eukaryota; kingdom Viridiplantae; phylum Streptophyta; class Magnoliopsida; order Geraniales; family Geraniaceae; genus Erodium; species Erodium chrysanthum. The sequence continues at coordinate 4,616 of JAYMSU010001030.1, read as the reverse complement.
TCAACTGCAAAACACCCATTACTGATTAACCTCCATACCCTATAACACAACACAGACAGCTTCTAATAAGGGATGAGTTGCACCTATGGATTGTCAATAAAGTTGGCCCCAAACTCATAATGGGAAGTGGCAATTTTAATGACTTCTGGGGATTGTGAAGGAACCTCCTGTGGCCCCATTAACACACTGAAGATATAATCAAAAGCCTAGGTAAGCAATGTTTCAAAGTTAAAATCGTGAAACACATTATAGAAAGTATCAATCACAAAATTTAAACAAGTACAGCTAAGGTGAACCCTTCAGTTGAAACCACAAAATCATGAATTAAATAACAAAAAGATGAACCTGTGGCTGAGAGAGAATTTTTGATTGAGGCCTTTGGTGAAATCGAACCGAAACCCCTCAAAGGCGTCGGGTTTGAGAGACACTGCAATAAATAAAAAAGCACCCTTTAGCTTTCAACATCATAAAGCACAGGTTTTGACAACAGTTGATGTCAAATTGAATCAATAAAACGTAGAGATTGGAGTGAAGGAGCTCACTGAGAGCCTCGCGGTGGATCTCTTCATAGGTAACAGGGCAAGGTAGGTTACGGTAATCAACTGGTTCTACTTTTTCTGGCTTGGGGACCATGTTAGGTTGGGGAGGAACCAAACCGGCCATTGTGCTGCTTCGTTTTCACTAAAACTGCAGATGAGCAGAAGAATCTGCAGCAGGCGAGCTTGATCGAAGACAGGGGAGAGATTGACTCTCGAATCTAGAACTGAAAGAAAGAGAGACTAACTGGTCACTGTAAAACCCAAAGCGAAAAGTCTCTAAAACCCTAGGAATAGGATTGATGGTTTGGTTTGGGCCACACGTAATATACCTTCACTGCTTGGCCTGTGGGTTACCTTGAGGCTGAGCAAGCATTTATCACTTTTTTTTTTTGAATACACCAATCATTTATCACTTAATTATCTCCACAAGTCTAAAACCCTGACCTTTTCAAGTCAAGTCATCGTTTTCTAATCGGCCATTATTTATTTATTTATTTATTTTTACTTTGATAACAAAGCTAATCGTGTAGTAATTTTGTATATATATTATCTGATAGCCTTATTATGTGATCATTTACATCGGAATTAAGATCACCTACTACCAGTTATTGCAATTCAATGATTGTGTTGAATCTTGAAGAATCCAGAAGTTTTATCTTGATGATTTCGGTCTTCAAGCCTTCCCACATCATTCACCCTCTCTCAGATGATGTATTGGATTCGTTAATATGGTGTGCGTAGGCTTGGGGATCAAATCAGATGTCTTGTCTCACTCTCATGTAACCGTTCAATCAACTGTCATCAAGGAGAGTCGTCATTTGACATGGCAAAATCGCATTGTGGACCCATCATAATTGACCATAAACTTTATGATATATCTTAACGAGAGATAAAACTTAAATTATCGGTTATTTTTAACCAAAAAATATGTGATTTAGGATACATATTGAATTCTCAATTTTATCAATTATTAAGGATGAAGCCATCCATTGTCAACCTCATTGCAGATCATAGGTGCTTGGCTCTCGATCCATTGAGTTCAATGTAAGCATTATGATAAGGAGTCCAATAGGGTTGACCTACTCATGCTTGGAGTCATTTCCGTCAACTCATAAATTATCGAGTTATTTGGACTGCGTCTTACAACAAAACATTGCATGCATTTATCAATTTCATTATCTCCAAGCAATCTGTGATGCCGAGATCACAATTCAACACCGAAATTGTAACATAAATTGATAAACTGAAATAAAAGATAAACCTCACCCTTTAACCCTAGGGGAGGAAGGTTCCTCAAGAGGCAAAGTGTTCAAAACACATACAAGATCAAAGACGAAAAAACCCTAACAATGCCCTAGAGACTATATACTCACTTCCTCCTACAGCTTAACTCAGCTCTTACTGGTTCTGTACTACTCTGTTGGAGAAGTCGACCCCAACGATACCATATGACCCCAAAACGTTATTTGCTTCAACTGACTTAATCGACATCGTCTCGGAAGTTCCACTTGCTGCTTGAAACGATGACGCTTCCCCTTGTTGTCCTGACACAATTATCGACCATCACAAAAAACCATACAATTGCCCATGTAATCACATATTATTTATCATAAAATCGTTTTCATTTGCGGAATTTAATACATCTAATGCCCTTTTTTGGAGTTCCTTTAGAGCTATATCGATCATTGTTGTAACCAGGCATACATGATCAAGTCGGTGACCTATAGAATTATTAGGAGTTGAAGGTATAGTATAGACAACTTACTTGAAGGAAAGGGTCAACATATTAGATAATCTAAGCAATCAAAGTATACTCCTCTGTTACAGGGTGTCTATCATAATACCTTGGTTCTAACTCAAAGTATCGATTCATCTTCATTACTTCTACTATCATATGAATGCACAAATCTTGATTCTCAAGTGCCTCTTATCTTTATTCACAATGCAACCTCCGAAGATTCGAATCATCTTCAACAACTATTAGGTGATCCTACAAGTCTCACTTGACACTTTATGTTAGTATCCAAATCTTCCAATAAATCAACAGGTAATACTCCTCTAGGAAGTGTGAGAAAAGAGGTATATCCTCATAGTACCTTTGTCGAGGTACACATACAGCTCGAACCTCAACTTGAGGTGTGGACTCAAAAATTGTGTAGTCAATATGATGCTTAATGCTCTCCTTAGCACACATGTTCCAACCTTCAACCATCCATAAGAACATATTCACGTAGGTAGAACCACATAAGTCTATTAGATGCCAACACCACATAAGGTGCAAATTATGGCATAGTATCATCCAAATTTAGGTAACTAGAAACTAGTAAAATGAAATCTTGTATCCAAATAGTTTCAAATGCGCAATTAGATCACACGCCGTCTCCAGCCCACGCCTTCAACTCAAATATTGGGTGTGGGCTGTAAAACGAGAATATGTCCCTCAAGATAAAGATGTCTCTCATTTGCGTCAACTAACAATGTAGACCTCGAATGTAAGAATGATCGTTAAATTTGTACAAAAAGTTATTGAATTTAAGACCGAATGGAAGGGGGACGAGTATGACGATACATGGACGATATTGGGTTAGGTTTTGCGAGAAGAATTCAGTGAAGACAAATAAGACATGCATCCCAACAGAAACCATCGAGAATTCATTGACACCATACAAGTTAACACGCAAAATTCAGCATGGCAAACGTACCGATTGTCAAGTAGTAAAACAGTTTTTTTTTTCAAAAGACCGAGTACCGTACCTGAAGGAGCAAAAAGCAAGCACAAATACTCTAGAATGCTGATTAAGCTAATTCTAATAAACAATTTCTTTCACACGATTAAATAATTAAATAACATGTCATTCAAAAGATGATTTAGTAAAAAGAGTCGTAAGTCAAGGAGAAAACAACCTAGGACATTGACAAGGATTGTAGAGTATCGATTGTCATATCGAGAATTCTTCTTAATCATACAAATATGAATAGACTAGGGGAAATGAGGATTCTCTCACGTAATATAACCACCTATTATTTCTAGTGTAAGAAGACCCAACGCACTAAGTTACTTGGACTCCTTTAACTTTCAATTGGGCAATTTATAGCTATTGCATTTGTGTTAATCTAACTATTTCTATCTTAGATTTAAACCTAAGTTGTGTAATTCCTTTGGCAATCTAACAATCCCATGTTTCAAGTATTGACTATTAGAATCCAACAATTACCAAGGCAATAAAAGAGGCAAAACATCAAGACCAAACTCAAACTTTTATCCTATATTCATATTATCATGATTAATGAAGCAACCATTATCAACAATAAAAAACACAATTCTACAAAGCCATGTCCTAGATTAAGAGAGATAGCCACACATAACAATTATAGATGAAAGCATGGATGAAATTGAAGATAAAATCATAGAAAAGATAGTAGAGATGATACACATTACCAATATATGCTCAATCTTCATAAATCTTTAAAAATTGTCAACATTCACTTATTTTCTCACTCTAATAAATGAGAGCTTCTCTCTTTAAAACTCTCCTAAACTCAATAGGTAAATACATAAGAAAATATAGAATGGTGCATGAAAACTAAGATAACTTTGGACAAAATTCTTATAAGTGTGAGCAAAAATGTGAAATTTAAGTACAAAAATGCATACACATCACTCATCGTATATGAAGACTGTATCGTGTGAAGATTGTATCATATATGAAGACTGTATCGTATCACACACGCCAAGAGATGGCTTTAGGTCTGCTTAGGTCACCATGTTTCATCGGAACCCATTCTCGGTCATGCCGTTGCACTTCACACGGATGCGAAAAGACGACTACATTTATCCCGCCGCATTTAGTCTCGGAATGTGGACGTTAACACGAAAAACATGTGTCATTCGTGAAGGAACATGAAGATTTCTCGTATCTTGCGAAACGACGGGTTGTGTTCTCGATACCCTTATGGTCCCTAGGTCTTCACATTATTTAAACACCCCCGAGACTGAACTAGGGCACATAGTATTTCCTACTTACGAAGGTGACGGTGACGACAACATACCCTTGAGTGACCCACCTAACCATTACC